>CAIGQV010000785.1:2638655-2657993 GCA_903798115.1 Danio jaintianensis | reverse complement strand
TATATATATATATATATTGTATTTCATGATATTTATTGTTATAAATAATATTATTTAATTATTTCAGTAAATAATCAGAAACAAAAGAAATAAGACACACTGACGTTACTTTTTAGTAATTAAAAATCTCGAGAAATTGACTAACCTATTTTACTGCGTCCCTAGAGCACAGTTTGCTTGACAACTGGCGATATATATCCGAAATACATTTGTTTCCTGAATGTCATGCTTTAAAAACCACGATAAAGTCGAGTGTTTGTTGCTTCCCCACGAATGAATTTACGTACCAAAACATTTAAAGGCATTCGGGACGTCTTGCGAGTGACAGCGCGGTCAGCCAATCAACGCTCAGCGTCTGTGTTCTCAGCCAATCAGCGCGCTTCATTTATGTTTACGAACAGCCCATAAGCATCAATCCTTCTTCAGGAGGCCGTCCGATCGCTTGGCTCGCTAGGCCTCATTGAATACAAATTTGAACAACTCCAGAGTAAACAAACCACTGTTTCTCTTCGCACGAGTAAATAAATACCTGCAAGCAAACATACCGCCACATGTCTTGCATTTAAACTTCATTCTACCGCCCAGCTTGACTCTGATGGGCTCAAACTGCCCCGCTAGCGCTACTTTAGCACAGCAAACACACAGAACTTCAGCTTGATCAGTCTTCCGATCACAGTTTATCAGTAACACGCGTTTACCTTCGTAGCTCGCGGCCGCGTCCCGTTTACATGTCCCCAGCCGAGTGTGCGAAGTGAATGCGGGCGGGATGCACACGCTGTCCGGCATCAGGAAGTCCGCGGTATTCTCGCTGAAGTGAGCGAGTGTGTGCGCTCGCTATGGAAACCCCTGCAGCAGCAGCTCAGCTCAGGTGCCCGTGCGCCGTCCGACAAACACTGCCCACTTCAGCACTACACTACACATCACAACACAACATTACACCCATCCTGATCATCATACCTGTGTCTGGACTCTGGAGGACAGTGGCCTGATTGTGATAAGGTTTTCCCGCTAATTTCTGCTTATACTTTAAGTTACTGTAAAATTAAAGTGAGTTGGCTTGGAAAATTCAGTATAAATTCATTGGAGTTAACATTATTGTATATTATTATGCATGGTAAACTATTATAGCATAAATAAACTATTTATAAAATGATGTATGTTTGTAACATGGAACATAACAGAATATATCAACAATATTGGAATTATGTGGGGAAAATACTTGAACCACTTGGAAATGTGCAGTTTCTCTGGATTAAGTGTATTCTCAAAGTATTATTGTTCCTTTGTTCTGTAAACTACTACTTATTTTTAAATACCTACAACTTAGGTATTTATAAAATGATGTATGTTTGTAACATAACAACAGAATATATCAACAATATGGGAATTATCTGGGGAAAATACTTGAAACCACTTGGAAATTCTAAATGTATCTTGATTAAGTTTGTGAGTTCTCAGTATTATTATTTTTATTTTTTCTTATGACTTCTCTTCTAAATTTAATGTAAATCTTCGTCATTTGGAACATAAAATCATAATTGGTCAATATAATATAATATAAAAGGGGGTCTATATCAATGCTTTAAACTTTAAGGCATCTTTAAGAAGCTTAACTTTAAGTTAAGAAATCAATATTTGGGAATAACCTTTACTTTTAATCACAACAAATTAAAGCATTTGTAATTTTGATCAACTGACCAAAAAAAAAAAGATACAAATGACAATGATGACTAAATGTTTTAAATGTTTAAAACATATTGCAACATATTTGTAATAGACAATATAATAATATATGTTAATAATTAAAAAGGGATAGTTCACAAAAACCTTGTCATCATTTACTCACATTTGTGCATAAACTTGTTCCAAACCAGTCTGTTTTTTGTTTTGTTTTTGTCTGTTGTACACAAAGAGTGATATTTGAAAGAATCTTGGAAACCGGTAACCACCGACATTATAGTATTTTTTTATAGATGTCAATGCCTACCGAAAGTAGTTTCAGCTTTCTTAAATATCAAAATATCTTGTGTGTGTTTGTTCAACAGAATAATAATAAACTCATAAAGGTTCAGAACCACTTGAGAGTGCAAATTTTCATTTGTGTGAAGTATCCCTTTAAATTATATTATAACATTATGTATGCATGGTACTGCAATAGTATACAGTATTCTATAGACCATTTCAATGTGGTGATGTCATTGGCCCATGAACCTTTCCTGCTTGTTGTCAAACTATTTCATAACTGTAACAAGAGGCAGTTCAATCATAACGTAATGTTAAAACAGCTATCATAACACAATATGTGGCTCTTTTTGGATTCTCTGAAGCTATAGAAATTAAAAATGTACGACAGGAAATACGTTGGGAACATTGTTTTTGTTTACATCCCTCAAAATGGTCTATATAAGTAAAATTACCATTTACCGTGGTCTCTTTGTTTTTGTTAGTGGAAAAGTATTTCACAGAAAACTAAATTGTACAATGGAAAGGTTAATTAATAAAAACTATCATTAGGGAAGTGTTAGAAACTGATGCTTTTAATAAAGTAATGTTATTTTTGTCTTGGTTCTGCTTGTTTGTTATTGTAGTAATAGAAGTCTCATGAGCCTCAATTTAAAAAGTAATGTGTCCATCTGCTGGCCAAAATGTGTAACCACAACTCTTGTTTTCAACTGATCGATCCCTTTTAAAAGACTTTACAGTCAATTGGTCATTGACTCGCCGTTATACTGTAGTTATAATAAAACGAATTGTCAACTAGTGGGTCAAAGACAAGTGTACAAACCATTTAAATTACAATACAGTTGTACTGTTTTTTTCTTCTTTTTTAATTTTCTGATTTATTGTGTTTTATTTTTTGGTTTGTATGTATCCTATTTATGACTGAAAATCATTATAAACAAAACAAAAAAACTGTTTACATACCAAACAAATGTCAGCCATGTTTTGACAAATCATTTAATGAAATAGGCCTACTAAAAGAACTTGAGAACCCCCCCCCCCCAGTAAAATATTTATACTTCCCCACGATCCTTCAAACTATTATTATTGTCATATGTCAGCAAGCAGGGGCGTCACGGTGGCGCAGTGGGTAGCACGTTCGCCTCACAGCAAGAAGGTCGCTGGTTCGAGCCTCGGCTGGGTCAGTTGGCGTTTCTGTGTGGAGTTTGCATGTTCTCCCCGTGTTCGCGTGGGTTTCCTCCGGGTGCTCCGGTTTCCCCCACAAGTCCAAAAATATGTGGTATAGGTGAATTGGGTAGGCTAAATTGTCCGTAGTGTATGTGTGTGAATGAGTGTGTGTGGATGTTTCCCAGTGATGGGTTGCAGCTGGAAGGGCATCCGCTGCGTAAAACATATGCTGGATAAGTTGGCGGTTCATTCCGCTGTGGCGACCCCGGATTAATAAAGGGACTAAGCCGAAATGAAAATGAATGAATGAATGTCAGCAAGCCATATTTGAATATACCGGTTACAATATTTTAATATTTATTTTATATTTATTTATATTCATGCCTATATGAATGTAAATATATATTATTATATATGATTATCATATCAATTTTAATTTGATGCAAACATCACTTTGGGGTTGTCTCATATTTAACCCAGGCATACTTTATGGTTAAGTTGCTTGTATGCATTGTTATTATGTAAGTTATAACCTAAAACACATATATCTTATATCAGCATTTTCATATTACATGAGCAAGTGAAAAATCAATACTTCAGTGAAAATTTCATGTGGCATTTGTTGCTTTAGTACTTACTGTAGTACAAATCCCTCCGCGAAGAGCCTTTGTCTTCTTGTTTGTCAAGTGTGTTGACTCTGCATTGTTTGCCTTTGTTCATGTATTATAAATAACGCAGTTTAAGCTTGACATCCCTCACAAGAGCACTGTGCTGGAACAATGATCCATTACTGTTTTGAAGCTAATGCCTGCCATAATACTGATATGTACAGTGGTATTGAATGAAAAGGTATATTAATATGCTACATCATTTACAGGTGAGACAAAGATATGCAAGCAAACAGTTGTGTCAGTTTTAGACATTTTACACATGGTATATCGTGCAGGTGTCAAACTCAATTCCTGGAGGGCCGCAGCCCTGCAGAGTTTAATTCCAGCCCTACTTCAACACACCTATCAGTAGGTATCAAACAAGCCTAAAGCACTCAATTACTTTGATCAGGCGTGTTTAATTAGGGTTGGAACTAAACTGTGCAGAGCTGCGGCCCTCCAGGAACTGAGTTTGACACCTGTTCCAGATCATTATAAAAAGCAAATTACACATTTGAAATACAGTATATAGGCCTATATAAGAACATTGTGTGAACATACTGTATGACCTTGTATGAATGCAATTGCAGCGCGACCACTAGAGGTCAACAAAAACAGTTTACTTCTAATGTTATAATTTATGTTTGCTTGGTTGTTTTTTAAGGCTTTTGGCTGAATTCCCAAGTAAAAAAGTGCTAGCTTGAAGTAGGCTAGTGGTGATATCTGTGGACTATATATTTAACGAAAAAAATAAAAGAAATTAGAAGTAAAAAATAGAAACCACGTCAATTTTATCCATTAAAACCACTAGTACATTTAAATAGGTTCTAGTTTGTTTTAAAATGACAACAATTACCAGCAGAGATCCACAGGGACCATTACATTATCAATCCTATAGTGCTATTATAACCATTGCAAATTCCGTTTCCCCCTGCAGTGAACTTTGTTGTGCATAAATAAAGTAATTGATTGAGAAATATTGAACGTCGCTTTAAAATATAACCCATAGGCTATATTATGTTTTTTTTGCAATTTTTTGCGTTGCTTTTACCTTTGAATTGAATTATAAAGTGGAATTCTGTCTCAAAGACCTTAAAAATATGCACTTCCCCCACCCACTGCTTTGAATATTTACATTGTGAGACATTGGGATATAGCTTACTTTATGGCATCGATATGTTTGTTTTTTAACCTGACAATACTTGCTTTTATCTAAAAAAAAAAAATTTTTTGAGGTGCAATTTTCCCTTCTAAACACCTTATAAATACATATATAAACATATATTATATAAATATATATAAATTTATATTTAATTTATGTCATTGTTATGTTCCCTTTTCACTATGACAGTAGTTTGGCCAGTCATTAGTGTTGAATGCATGAACGCAGTATGATAAAGCACATACGTGTTCCACATTCAATGTCTTTGTTGTTGTTACTAAACATTTTTAATATAGTAGAATGCAGCAGCATTATATTAAAGTAAAATTCTTCCCTCAGGCTACTTAACGTTAGTCTTACCTCCAGCCAGATGCTTGTGGTCGGTCGAATCCAGTTTTGTTGTTTATTTCTTTCTTTCTTCATAAAAACAGTTTTCCTTTAGCTCAGAGCCAGAAGAAACTCTTTTGCACACGTCTGATGTGATGCCTCTGTGTTCCAGCAGCAGTCGTCTTTGATAAAAGTTTTCTGATTTCTTATGCGATACCGTCCTAAGTTCAGTTTTCACACGTTGTGACATGGACTTTTAGTTTTTTTCCCGCTCAAAGGGTGTCTGAAGTAACATATTTTGACAGCGTCTGAAAAACGCAACAACTTGGACGTTTTAAGGGTAAATATTGTGACTCACACGTTTACCTCTTTGTTGTTTGGTAAGGTAAAAAAAAAGAAGCTGTGTTTCTGTGGTAAAACATTACTGCAACAGAAACCTTTATTTCACCTCAAGAGCAAAGAATGTTTCCCTTTTTGGCGTTATCTGAGATTTAAAGGAACAGTGCGCCCAAAAAATGCTAATTCTGTCATCAGTATTTACCAAACAAAAAAACAAATGTCTTCGTGAAATATAGCTCTCAAGTCGTATGGACTACTTTTAATATAGGCTATATTTTTGGACTAGTTTGGTGCCTGACAGTCGAAGCCCTCTAAAGGATTCGAACCCACTAAAGAAAAATGCATATTCTGCTTTTTGTGTTACTCTGAGGCCCTGTTTCCACCTGGTTTTAAGGATGTAATCAATCTCTTTTGACCACTCTCTTTATATATTTTTTTTAAGGCAAGGGTCGTTGAACGGATGTATAAATGGATTTTTAAAATTATCTTTTAATATAATACTGTAAGATTAAGATAACTAGAGATGAGCTGCTTTTGAGCCACAACATTATATATAACACTCCAGATGCTATAAGCAGCAGAAACATATTACCATAGCCATTCAGAAGCACAGAATAACGCACTCCCAATGGAATGGACAGTTTTACAAACTAATGATTAATATTAAATCTCATTACATTGAAAAGTACATACTGAGCGACTGATATTGTTCAGTCAATCAAGATCTGAGGCAAACTACCTGCTGGCACTTTTTGTATGGCTATAAATGCCACACAAAAATTGTATTAAAACTCACATTATGAACATTTAACCCTGAATAAAGTGCATGATCAGCTATGTTATCATTGTTATAGTAGTTTGCCGTTGTTCTAGCCACAACTGGTTGGGACAAAAACTTAAAGGGATAGTTCACCCAAAATTGAAAATCATTTACTCAACCGTTACGTGTTCCAAACCTGTCTGACTGTCTTTCTTCTGTTGAACAAAAAAAGAAGATACTTTGGGGAAATCTGAAAACCTGTAACCATTGACTTCCATAGTATTTGTTTCTGATGGAAGTCAATGGTTTCAGCTTTTTTTCAAAATATCTGCTTTTGTGTTCAATGTAATAAAGAAACGTATAAAGGTTTGGAACCACTTGAGGGTTGGTAAATAGTAAGTAAATTTAAATTTTTGGGTAAACTATCCCTTTAACATGGTAAGATACTTTTATTGCATATCATGATGTCATGGGACATGTAGGACATTTTATTAGAATCAGGACTGTCAAGAGACTTTTTTTTTCGCCTTCATTTTTTTCGCCTTATGATTTTAGATTGCAAAGTTTATGTTCAATCTGGCTAGTGTGTTGCAACAGTACATTAATCATGTTTAAGAAGAAATAATGAGTTTTTGACTGCTTTTGGAAGTGGTCAGTGTTTGGATTTATTTCTTACTGGATAAAAAGTTTATACTCAGTTGTGTGCATTTTAACATTCATGTGCATCTTGGGATTCAACATTTTTAATGTGATATTCCAAAATGCGCATAAAAAGGTGGATGGCAACATTGTGTTTGGACCAAAGATGTAGTGCAAACAGGGCCTCAAGAAAGTGAAGTATTCAAATTTAAAGTGGCACGAGGGTGAGTAAATTATGACAGAATATTTATTGTTGGGTGCACTATTCCTTTTTTTATGACTACGCAATCCTGGCTAAAAGCCTGCACTGACTGGTGTTTTCAAAGCACTTTAAGACTTAATTATCACTTGAATGGCTTCATAATTGATTTGGGACTCTCTGGTATCTCTGTAGGGATGCAGTGGACACATGGACAGCACATAGTGGATTGGGACACAGACAGAAGGACAGACGGGGGCCTCGCCCAGAGCAGCGGTACAGTACAGAACAGTGTGACTTTACAGTCAGCACCATCATTTTTACACTACAAACATGTAATACTTGACCCCAACATTGTTAAATTACTTCTTTTTTTTTTGGGTAAAAAATAACTTCAAACATTACAAACCACAAGGCTGGGGTGTTTTATAAATAGAACACATATAAATGGCTGTCCATCTACTGTTACAGCAAGTTGGGCTGCACAGAAATATACATATATAAATCTTTATGTATATTTACCATGTTTGGTGATGAGACTGAAATTAATCGCAATGTAAATCAATGAAAAACAAATCCAACAAACAAAAAAACGTGAGAAGGGATATAGAAGAGAGACGTGAAACACCGGAGGGTTGCGTGAACATTTGTACAACATTGGACAGGTACTGGAACACCACGCCACAGAGAAAGAGACGAGTATTAGGAAAAATGGTTTAATATCGGAGACAGAGGCAAAAAACTGCATCACACAAGAACATACATTTACAAAAATAAGTCTGACTGTTCCAGCTACACAGTTAGGTTAACAGCAAAGACAGAGAAACCAGAAAAATCTAAACAGCTAAAAGCAAAGTCCTCAAATTACTTTTATCTTGTTTGTCAAACTAATACATTTATCCACTGAAGGTGACTAAATACTTCTAAGTCGTCTAATCGTCTTTATCATGGTGACTGCACAATACTTAACTAAATGAAACTTACCGATGTTGTAAAGACTCTTTGTAAAGACAAAACCGTATTACGTATTTATAAGCCAAAAGGAAACTCCTCGACCCTCTTTCCGAAAAAGGAAAAAACAAACAGAAGAAAGCAAGGAAAGCAAATATTGATGTGAAGAAGAATAAAGAAGAGGAGGCTAAAGATACCAAGCCAAAGTTCTCCTAAAAAATCTTTATATCAAAACCTAACGTTCTGGATGCCAACTAGAAATCAAACTCGGGAACCAGTCGCTGACGGCCCCTGGCTGGGGCCGCGCAGCCTGTCAGAAATAGTTTTTTTTTTTTTTTGTGTGTTTTTTTTTTTTCCTTTAATTGCCAGTATAAAAAGTTCCACTGGTACAAAAGGCATAAGTACAATCAGTGATAGAAATAGGAAAGCCTGCTTTTTTTGTACTTTTTAAATTCCCATCCAATGACAGATTTTCAAAGTGTTGTCAAACAAACATGTATCACGCTTACATAATCCACTGAAATGCATTGACTTTGGCTTTTCTCAAGACAATACTTAAAACTATTTAAATCTTTTTAGAATCAAACAAAATGATATTAATCTACAGACGACAAGCTTTTGTTACGGCACGTTAGATAAAACACATACATTTCCAAAAAACTTGACATAAGCCAAAATGCAAAGAAACTACACATCTTTTTTTTTTTTTCCTTTAAAATACACTTGTTAAATAGCACTTAAGAGAAAGAAAGAAAGAAAGAAAGTAAGAAAGAAACAAAAGAAACAACAAACAGATTTCAGATGCGTGTGGTGCGGAAAACCCCTGAGTGAAGAGTCTCAGCGAGATCTCCTGCGACTTTGTGCTTTGCTAAACATCCAACGAATATGTGTGTATGTCAAATTGTGCTGGCCGCGAAAGCTTTACCCTGTTAGTCTGAAGTTGATTGTGATTAAATGTGCTGAACGAAGCAGAATGTCAATATTTGAGAAGCCCCGAGCGGAGGTATAAGCTAAACCGCAGTAATATTGAGGATATGAGGTCTATAGAAGATGCTTTTGACAAATATTTTTTGCATGATTATAATTCCTGACTTTGAATTCTTGTCCTCCGAACAACTTTTTTAAGATAGAAATACTATACCTTACTGGGTAAGCAAAAAGATTCGTCAGTATTAATACTGTGCGGTGCTAGTGTGCATGTGCTTTTATGTTTGTGCAAGTGGTCTTACAATTTGGCAAAAAAGAACAGTATATAACCTCCCAATACGAAACGCACTCATTAGGGTGAAATTTATTTCCATTATTTGGGGCTCATTCATGAAACTCAATCAGAACAAATGTCTGAATAAAGCATTCTTTAAACCATTCATACATAAAATGGTGGGAAAATGGTTTTGCGTAAGTTCAATTTCAATCTCAGTTGTTCAATCAGTTGTTTATGTGCAATTTACTTACGAATTGTCATAGGTTACAATTCACATGATTTACAATCACATACTACATCAAATTTTCTACTTGAACAGGAAAAAACAACAACTTGTTACTCAAGATTTATGAAATTGGTGGTTTTATCAATAATTTATATAGAAATTTGTCCTGCGTATTACATGGGACAAAAAAAAATCCAGATTCTTTTTGCGCATATAGAATAATTCACGCAAGACTGATTTGACCTAAATTTGTCCTGCTTGTTTTTCCAGACAGTTAACTCAAATTCTTTATTCAGATGCGTGGCAATTTACATATGAATGGACACAGGTTGTAATTCACGCGATGATTAACAAAATGTTATGAATAAATTGTTCTGCTTGTGTTCAAAAATGGACTTACAAAACCTCAACAAATTTGCGCAAGACAAACGATTTATACAGAAATACATTCTGTTTAAGGCCGATAATTTGAGGTGGAACACATTTATGAACTGCTCAAATTTTACTTGTACATAAAGGTATGGTTTTCTCAAACAAATTCACATGTTTGGATTTCAGAAAGAATGATGTTATGTTATAAATATTCTGATTGTGTTTAAACATTTCCGTAAAAGAACTGTATACAATTTATACAAGACCGGTTTACACAGCACTTTTTGTACAAGTTGTTTTACAAACAATTTAAGGAAGAACTATTTTCTGCACAATATATAGTATTGAATTCTTTCAACTAAGAATAATTTTACAGACAACAATCGATTCGTATGAAAATGTTTTACGTTTTTTTTGGCAAACAATATATGCTAATTTGTTGTAGTTTCATAAATGAGTCCCTTATGTTTTTAACCGGCACAAAGTTTGGCAGAATTAGTTTTGGCTTAGATTTTGAAATAACATGGACGACAAACAACCAATCACAACAAAGACACACCTGTATTCACACACATGCAGACACCCTTGGCACACATTTTAAATGTGCAGCAATGAATTCCAGCCCATTAATACTGATCAAAGTGTTAAGGCAACGGCAGAGCTTGGATATAAAATAGTGCTATAGAGTGAAGTAAACTGGTCTGACGGGGGCTGCCTGTAAACTACGTTTGTAAACAATATTTTTTTTTATGGGCCGTTTGAACGATGTGTAAACGTTTACAGCAAAGTGCTACAGGCGCTATTGCACACCGCGGATCACACTGAACTACTTTGGCTTCAGGACGAGTTTTGGTTGACCTACAAACGTAAAATTGTCCTGATAAAGGCAGCAAAAAAGCAAGACTACACGGAGACGTTTCCAACTGAACCGTAATGATTATTTGTGTAACGACGAGGCTGTCAGGATGGCTCTGTATGGTCAAAAATTACAATTCACAGAAATACGTCAATATTTTGTCCCATCACACATTAATTTCTGTCAATTTTGGGCCCGCTGTGGTGTAATTGGACTCTTGATCTATGTGCGTGTGTGTTGGTTTATGAGGAGAACTGCTGAGACTCAATCTCAGGGGCTCACATACACACACCGTCAAAGAAAAGAGGGTTGTGAGGTCAACCTTTAGCACAGGTGTGTGTATGCGTGCATGTGTGTGTGTGCTTACCTGTGAATGTATGTGTGTGTGTGTGTGTGCTTGTGAGAGCGATTATGACACATGGGCACTTTTTACATCTTTACAAATAAAGAAAAGAAAGAAAGAAAAAGCAAAAAACATGAACATTTTCAGGCAACAAGACCACAGAAGAGCAAGTTAACAACCTTTTTTTTTTTTTAAATCTATATCTTTAAATATGAGGATTCCATACAAAACACTTACGTAATAAAATACCCATGTTATCAAATAATTTCACAAGTAAAACACTGAAGCTGTAGGCAGGATGTACCGTCAGAATTTGGCACTAAATTCCACTCATCTTGTTTTTTTCTTTATAAGAAAAAAAAATCACATTTTGCTGAACAACATAACACATCTAAATATTGTTTCCCACAATAGAAATAAAATAATAGAATGACATAGATGCTTCACAAGCCGACACTGTAACGTTTTAAGGATTTTTATATAGCTAATTACCCAACAAGAAATTTAGCAAAGAGGGACTCCTATTTAAAAAACAAACAAACAAACAAACAAACAAACAAACAAAACAAACTAAAACTAAACAAAAGAAAACAAGAATAAAAGTAAACAAACCCAAAATAAACAACAGGAAAATCAAAAGTAGTAGTAATTGTACTTATGAAAGGCTTTGTCTATTGTTCAAGTAAATTGATTTTTAGTCTTCTCTTTAAAAACATGAGACAAATAAGACTGTTAGACTTGATGAAACCACGACTTTATCCACGAAAAGCACCGACGGGACCGCGGGTTACACAAACTCTGTTTTTTTTTTCCTCTATACATTTAAACAGTATAAAATATAGGTCATTTCATGTGCATTTAAACCACGGATTGTCTAACTGTAAGTCAGTTCAGCAAAAGGTGTGACACGTAGGTAGCATTTCCCCCCAAACAGGGCAATCTTGTGTGTGTGTGTGTGTATGTGTGTGTTTTTTTAATACCTTTACTACTCTAGAAAAAAGTGGTTTTATATAGACTTTAATGAGAAATCAAGCCACTTAAAATGGCCTTATCAAAAAACTTTACACTGCCTGAAAAATGTAAAAACCACGAGCAAGCTCTGAGAGATTCTAATATCGATCAGACAGCTTTTTTTTTTCTTTTTTTTATTAAAACTGCGTGGAAGTAGTCTATTCGTTTAGAAACCGACGCGGGTTTCTTACGGCAGGCCTCAAATTAAGAGTGTTGCCGACAGTAAGTCCCGACGCCAATCCCTGTATTGAACGTTCAAGTTTACTTTAAATGAATGAAACAAAAAACAACATAAAGAGAGAGAGAAACAAAACAATATGACAAATAAAAAAAACAAACAAAAAAAACGAAAATACTTGTAAATGTTTTGCCACAGGAATTTTTTTCTTTTTTTTTCTATTTTCTTAAAATGATGCTCTGGTTATGTTAGTAAATATACTCTGTCTCTAGAGTGTGAATGCAGCGTTTTCACATTATTATTATTGTATTTTTTTCTTTAGTCTTTCCTCCCTTCCTTCCTTCCTTCCCTCCCTCACCAGTTAAACGAAACAAAAACAAAGCAAAACCAAAGAAAAACAGGAATAAAACAAAGCTCAAAATGAGGTCACATGCGATTTTTTTTTTTTCTCCAAAAAAGATCAAGCTAAGATCAAAGTACAAAGATCAGTTAAAAGGAGACCAGATTATGAGCAGGAGAACTCAGAAAGACATCAGAAACAATGACGGGACGATGAGACGTTTTTTTTTTTTGTACGCCACGTAGACATGCTAGGCAAACGATGAGCATAGAGTCATGGAGATGAGTTCTAGGGAAGAAAACGGGAGAGGAGAGTTACACACACAGCTCCGGCACACAACTAACATCATTAAACCATGAGAACAACAAACAAACAAACATACAAAACAAACAAACAACAGCAGCAGCGCTATTAACCAGCGTTTCACCAACATCACATTAGCATTTGAATTTTTTTTTTTCCAACAATACACAGAATTCTAATAGATTGGCAACACGTAAATGAGGCACTCGCTCACACATTTACAAGTACAAACACACATTCGATCTCCTCCGTACAGACACACACCCAAAAGTATCCATCCCGGTCTGAACCCCAATCCGAGGCCGCAGATGGATCGCCGTTTGGGAGAAACTGTTCAGTTTTTTTTTTTTTGGAGTGTACGAACAAAAACCAAACAATACGCAATGAAACGTAAAAAAGAGAGAGATTTCCACTACTTATGACGAAAGAGAGAGAGAAGAGGAAGAGAGAGTCGAAACAGGTATGATGGGGACGTGACGGATGGGATTGTGGGAAATGGCAAGAGGGAAGGCGAGAGAGAGAAAGAAAGAAAGAAAGAAAAAGAGGGGTTTTTGTACGTGGTTCGCGTCACACAACGGATGGTGTGGTTTAAGAAGACTACCGGACGAGGCTCAGGATAGAGAGAGCGCAACTTTCCAAACCCAATAACTTAAAAGATAATAAATAAATTCCTTTACTTCAGAGGCAGTAGAAATTTTGTATAAAAATAGAACTGCATTTTTTTACAAATAAAATTTACAGGCCTGTGGCTTTCTGTAATTTAAGTTTTTTTTTTTCTTTCGATAAATATCAAGTTTTCAGTTCCCCACCCCTCCACATAGAACCTAGAATGCTTTATTCTTTTTAAACCATCGACAGATCAAAATGTTAGTTTTTTTTAATGCTTGACACAAATTCTGTTGGACAAAGACCACAATTATCTGACGCATAAATTCTGACTATTTTTTTTTCTTCTTCAAAAACAAATAAACGAACAAACACAAATAAAAAAAAAACTTACTGACAGAAAATGAATTGTAAAAAAAATCTAAAAAACAAAATAATAAAATCACTGAACATTTGACGGCAAGTATTTGTTGAGGAAGCTGTTTAGGCAGTTGTTGCCGTTGACTACAGAGAGGCCACAGCGGGTTTAACCCTTTCCTCTCTAGTGCCAGTGGGCCAAGGGTTCGAAGGAGCAGCAAAGCCCTGAACCGACACCAGAGGCCAAAGGGCAAAGGTTAATGTGCATATTGGTGCTTTAATCATATCGGAACCTTCTCTACTTGTCCTTACAAGCCTCAGGTTCACAAAGAGAAACAAATAATACTTTATACATCGTTACTTTCTGCTGTTGTTTTCATCATAGAATGAAATAGCCATTGTATAAATATTTACTTAAAAAAAAAAAAAAAGTTTACACATGACTTAAACGAAATAAAAAATTGACCAATAATAGCTGTTCATTCATCGCAAGTCATACAAATAAAATAATAATAAATGGCGGAAAATGGAAGCGTTCATGTGGAGGAGAAAAAAAAAGAGACCAAATAATAATAATAATACTGTTATTAATTGAAAAAGCTGAAAAGACGGTTTTGGGAGAGTCGCTCCCTCTGGTGGTCAAAGGGTGAAACTCCCCCCTCGTGCACCCCCTCCCCTTGGAGTCCCAGTTTGGTGACCGTGGCAGCAGTGGGGACTTACCCTAGCAGTGTAACATGAGAGAGGCCCTAGTGCTAAGATCAGTACGGTTTGCTGTCGTTCTTCGAGCGCTTGAGTTGGACTTTGAGACGCTTCATGCCGATCTGAAAGCCGTTCATCGCCTGAATGGCGGCCTGCGCGGACACTGGATTGTCATAACTGACGAAACCTGCGGTAGAGGGAAGACAAGAAAGACGTTTATAAAAACCATAATGCATTTTGATCATGTTTGGTGGCAAAATTACTGATTTTACTTATTTTAGAATAACAGTGGTTTCAGCCCGATCTCACGAAGAAATATAACTATTTTTTGTATTTTAAGGAAGCATACCCCCAAACCACACCCCTAAACCCAACCATAGTATATTGTACTAAAATATATGCATGAGATCGTACAAATTCATACAAATAAGCCACTAAATCAAAAAGTTAGGAATTGTCATGAGATTGCGTTGGTGGTTCCCAGTTTGAGGGTTGCGACCTCCACTAGGGGTAACCAAAGATTTATGAGGGGTAAATTTAGTTTGAGGGTTACATATACAATGAAACAGAGGCCAGTTTGATGATAAAACACACTACTGACAGTTAACTAACAGTTAAAGTGCTTACATTTTCATTCAGGTTGTCTGCAGTTTACACTGAGTCACACAAAAGCCAAAGTTAGACTGAGCTATTACGCACTATTGAATATGTAATTGAAAATGAACATATTGTGCATTTAAAAAAATGTCTAAAAAATCGTTCAAATCTTAGTAGACAAGATTTGTTAACAATAACAAGTTGACAACCAACATTTTTGTTCATGTAAAATCCATTGTTTTTAATGTCATTATTTTAATCTTTACATAGTTGTTGCTATTATTAAAAACCTAACAACTGTTTTCTTTTTTATTCTTGTCAGCTAGTTGTTTTTTCTTTAATGATTTTGAATATTAAAATAAGGTTTACTGAAACCACTGTTTTAGACTATGCATTCCTTATAGAAAAACCACAAGCATCTCAGAAGCTTCACATGTTAAAATCACAAGTAAAACACACATAGAATGCATGGTTTTGTAACATATTCATGTAAAAACATGATCATGTGATGTTCCAAAACCACGTTTCACTTACGATTTTAACATGTAGACCATGTAGTTTTTCCTGAAAGGGTTCATAAAAACATTGAATTTAATATGACTAAAATTATTTATATTTATTTTTTTCCCATTAGATTGACAAACAATTATGAATAAAAATTATTGTAGATAGTTCACCCCAAAAATAAAAACATGCCATTTACCCTCAACATATGTCAATTTATTTATTCATTCATTTTCTTTTCGGCTTAATCCCTTTATTAATCAGGGGTTGCCACAGTGGAATGAACCGCCAACTTATCCAGCATAGGTTTTACACAGCAGATGCCCTTCCATCTGCAACCCATCATTGGGAAACACCTATACACTCTCATTCACACACATACACTACGGACAATTTAGCTTACCCAATTGACCTATACCGCATGTCTATGGACTGTGGGGGAAACCGGAGCACCTGGAGGAAACCCACGCCAACACGGGGAGAACATGCAAACTCCACACAGAAATGGCAACAGACCCAGCCGAGGCTCGAACCATCGACCTTCTTGCTGTGAGGCGATCGTGCTACCCACTGCGCCACAGTGATGCCCTTATGTCAATTTATTCTAAACCTAAATCGGTTTCTTCCGCTTTCCTCTGCTGAACATAAAAGAAGATATTTTGAAGAATGTACTCAAAACAATTTAAGTACACATTGCTACGACATGGAGTGCAAGATCTGTGATTGGGCAGCTTGGTAGCAGTGACGAGTGTGGGCGGGGCCGATAGATGTGGGTGTTTAACTAGTCTAGAGACCCACAAATGAGCTCCAATTTTCTTTCCTTTGTTTTGATTTTGTTTTGTGATTAAAGTTGTTAGCCTCTTTCTTCCCTGAATGCTGGTGAGTTTGAGCTATTTCTACAGTCGAATTGCAGGTATTACGGCGTAAACTCAAAACACTGACAAAGAAAAAAAGTGGAACATAGAAACTCCACTGCCTACTAGTGATTCAGAAGTGTGTTTGCAGACACAGACAGAAAACAGAAGTATAACTGCTCACAATGACCAAAAAGGCTTTACAAAACGAGTTTTTGGGTTGATTTCCATTAGAAACTCAGACATGTGGATTTGGACGACAATTAAATTTCCACAGGACCACGGTATTTGTCCAAAAAAAAACAGTAGGTAATTCAGCCAGGGATTTTCTCTTGGTTTGTGAGAAAAAAAACGAAAACAACAAAACAACACAAACATTCTTGATTCAAACGGCTATTAAATCGCAATCTACCACTTTTAAATGGTAAAAATCCTTTATATCCCCTTGAGAAACAATTACAATCCGGATAGCACAAATACCTAGCAGCTTCTAGCATTCTTCAAATATCTTCTTTTCTGTCCCTAACAGAAAAGAGAAACCCATACATGTTTGGAAAGTGGGCAGTGATTTGACATTTTTGTTTTAGGGTGAACTATCCTTTTAAATATGCCTGCAGTGTCTCCTCTGTGATTGTCTGTCAGTTCATACCAAAGCACTTGCTCAGATTGGTCTGTTTGTCGATAAAGACTTTGGCAGACACCACGTTTCCGAAAGGCATGAACATCTGTAGGATGTCCTGGTCCCCAAACTCCTGTGGCAGGTGGTAGATGAACAGGTTGGCTCCTTCAGGTCCTGCTCCACACAAACAGAGCATGCACATTTAACAAAGAAGCCACAACCATGGTGCTGCATTTACAAACCCTCTGCATAGTTAAACTGTAAATAAACAATAAAAGAAAATTGAAACTGACAAGATTACAATTTATTATGCTGTTGTTAATATTATTTCTTGTAATAATAATAATAAATACATTTGACAAGATCTATCTATCTATCTATCCTGCTGCTAAATGCCGGTTGTTCGTTCTGCATTACATCTCCTGTGATGTTTTGAATGACAAAATAAAGGAAACTTGGAACTTAAAGTGGACCTATTATGCCCCTTTGCAAGATGTAACATAAGTTTCTAATATCCCTAGAGTGTGTATGTGAAGTTTCAGCTCAAAATACAGTACAATTTTGTTATAACTCTTCAAAAACTGGCCCTTTTAGGCTTTGATCCAAATTGTGTCATTTTGGTGACTGTCGCTTTAAATTCAATTGAGATTGTGCTCTCAGCCCTCTTTTCAAAAGAGGGTGGAGCTACAAAATCCTATGCATCAGCATAGTGGCAGATTCAGAACTGTAATTGCAGACGGCTGCTTCACACTGGCTATATTCACACACCGCTGCCACACAACTGTGTTTAAATGCCTTATAAAAGTGATTTTTGCATAACAGGTTCCTTTTAATACATGAATATCTTACATTCCTGAAAATAAATTGGCCCTGCTGATAGTCAAAGAATAATTCACACACTGCATATAATTCACTCACCATCCACTTTCAGATCAGTTTGAGTCTCTTAAACACAAAAAAACATATTTTGAAGAATGTTCCAGAAGCTTTTCTTTTCCTACTATTAATCTCAATCCATCATTCTTCAAAATATCTTCTTTTGTGTTCAAAAAAAAGAAAGAAACTTCCCCTTGAGGGTAAGTAAATGGGGAATAAATTTAGATTTTTGGGTGAACTAGTGAACATCTGTGTGTGTGTGTGTGTGTGTGTGTGTGTGTGTGTGTGTGTGTGTGTGTGTGTGTGTGTGTGTGT
This sequence comes from Danio jaintianensis, assembly GCA_903798115.1. Taxonomy (NCBI): domain Eukaryota; kingdom Metazoa; phylum Chordata; class Actinopteri; order Cypriniformes; family Danionidae; genus Danio; species Danio jaintianensis. Next base: position 2,639,577 of record CAIGQV010000785.1, on the reverse strand, counting down.
GTGTGTGTGTCATACCCTCTTTCTGACTGCCCGCAGCACTCTGTTGCTGCAGTAGGGACTGGCTGTAGAGGGTGGGCAGGGCGGCAGCCGCGTACTGTTGTATCCCTGAGTAGGCCTGTGTGAGAGCGTCCATAGGCCCGGCCGACCCGTTACTCAGACCTGTGCTGCCCAGCCCGCCATTCAGAGCCGCCATACCTGAGAGCATGTGAGCAACTTTACATAAAACCCAACAATAAAGAAAAAAGAAGTGCTCTTACTCGTTAGCATTTGAACTCGGGGTGTGTTTCTACAACAAAGCACAACACGACACGCACAGAACACACACACAAAAATAAAAACCAACGGCACATGGAAACGTACACTGCTTGTCAAGTAAGTCAGTCAGTAAGTTTTTAAGTGCTTTTAAAAGAACCAAAGCTGTATTTGCAAAAGTTGTACAAATATTATTATCATTTAAAATGACCGTTTTGAGTCTTTAGTGTTGCATGATCATTCAGAAAACAAATTTAGTGTGATATTCTGCTGCTCAAGAAAAATGTATTATTATTATCAGTGCTGAAAACTATTGAGGTTTTCAATACCACTCAAAGTACCATGAAATGTATTAGGACAGGACCTTAGAAGATTTCAACACATTTCTAAACCCAATAGTTTTAATAACTAATTTCTAATAAATTATTTATTTTATCTTTACCATGATGACAGTACATAATATTTTTTTTAAAAGAAATCCTTAAGGGTCTAATAATATTGATCATAAAATGGTTTAATTAAAAAAAAAACTGATTTTATTCTAGCCAAAATGAAACAATGAAGACTTTCTCTAGAAAAAAATAAAAATAAATTCCTTGCTCCATTAAATATCAGTTCAGAAATATTTATTTATTTATTTATTTATTTATTTATTTATTTATTTATTTAT
>CAIGQV010000785.1:2623178-2638645 GCA_903798115.1 Danio jaintianensis | reverse complement strand
TATTTATTTATTTATTTATTTATTTATTTATTTATTTATTTATTTATTTATTTATTTATTTTGTTGTTGTTGTTTGCCCTAAAGTAAATGTTGTTATTTTGAATGCTGCAAGTATCAATAACAATTATTCATAATAAAACTATTATTTCTGAATAATCATGTTACACTGAAGGCTGTAATACTGATGTTGAAAATTCAGGATTGAATCGCAGGAATATATTCAATTTTAAACTGCATTCATTAAGCAAACACTCATTTTAAATGATAAAAATATTTCACTGTTTTTACAATTTTTACTGCATTTTTTGATCCAATAAATGCAGCCTTGGTAAACAGAATTGTCTTATTTTAAGAAATCTCACTGATCCCAAACTTTTGACTGTAACAGTCATTGAAATGGCAGAATCACAATGTCACGCAGGACATTACATCATAAACGCCACCCACTCACACACATATATACACACACACACACACATACACAAAAACACAAGATAGAGAAGATACATAATATACTGACTGTTGTATGCAAATGAGGAGCGCGGCCTAAACATGCACACTAATGTCACAATAGCAGCACGAAACGACCCTCAGACACACAAAACATCTGACCAATCACCTTTTTAACCTCACACTGCGGAGCGCTACGTTAATTATCTCATTATTCGTGTCAGCAGTCTCTGTATTAAAAAGGGGTTGTGGGGAAAACATTAAAGGCTTTTAATAAAATACAAACGCATTAAAGGCAGAAGCCCTGACTGCAGAAACAGATACAAACGTGCTTCGGGGAGTAACTTTTGTAAACATACGGGCGGCGGCGGTGCAGAGGAACTCTTTGGAATTACTGTTCAAAAGATTTTTTATGTGTTTGAAAGATTTTTTTTGCTTATCATTAGTAATGCTGCATTTATCCTGTTAAAAAAAAGTGTAAATATGGTTTAAAAAATAAGATAAATTCAAACAAACACACAAAAAAACAAACAAACAAATAAATAAATGAATTTGAAAGAAATTACAAAATGTAAATAAATAAATAAAACAAAATCGAAAATATAATAAAATAAATCAATAAATAAATAAGTAAATAAACAAAAAATAAACAAACAAACAAATATAAATAAATAAACAAACAAACAAATAAATAAATATATAAAAATAATAATAAATAAATAATTAAATTAATTAATAAAAATAAATAAATAAATAAATCACAGAAAAAAACAGAAAAAAACAGAAATCACATACATTTTTGAACATTTATTGTAAATATAAAAACAAAAATAAAAGTTTATGTGAAGAAAATAATGTTCATTATTTAGTTTAACAGACATATTTATGTCAAATGAAACAAAATTATTAATTCTGATATTAAAATACATTAAATAATATAGTTAGTGGTTACATTTTATTATAGTCATACAATAAAAAAAAATTAAAAACACCTATATAAAACTTAGTGGTTGGAAAGATAGTGTCAAAGTATAAAGATTAAACATAATAATGAGTTATTATTACATTATTTTAAATGTGCCATGAAATAAAATAAATAAAATAAAATAAAATAAAATAAAATAAAATAAAATAAAATAAAATAAAATAGGGGTTTGATAGGGGGAAAAAACTACACTTAAAGCCACGTAATTCTGAAGCTAGATTGCACCATAATCTTACTACAAGCACAATCCACCTGGAGCAAGCAGGGGTTTAGTGTCTTGCTCAATAGCACAATGGTTATGGATCAAAAGCACGTCACAGTTGACTTCCAGCAGAGATCAAGAACACCGGCCTTTCTCAAAGGGAGTTTTACCTTACACTAGTTATAAACCTCAATAATTCAAGAGGGGCAAACTAGTTCAAATCCCTTTTTCACTTTAATAATCAAATAATCTGTCATTTATTCCTAAGCGAATTGATCAATTGGATGTTCAATGCTCTCATAATATCAGAAGCATCAGATACATTACAATATAGTGCAATAAAACAGTTTTCTTCTATAAAAAAAGCTACCATATGGAAATAAATATTCAGATTGCTTAACAACATGTTCAAATTGTCTTTTTGTGTAGAAGCAGTTTCCTTCATGTAGTTTGTACAGACTATATATCATGCACTGGTTGTGTGTGTGTGTGTATTTATAAAGACTGATTCATGAGTATTTACTGACTGGCCTTTTGGCTTGACGGCCTGGAAACAATAAATGATGAGCGAAGTGCTTGGACAGCCAGATCCCTCATTTATCCAGCAATAATTACAATGCTGACCTTTTATATTCAATTACACAATACAGCCTCTTAAATGAGCACTGGGAGTGTGTGTGTGTTTGTGTATGTGAGAAAGAGTCATTTGAATGAATTTAAATTGTAGGCGTTCTGTTGCAGAGAGCTTGATTTATAAAACTGGAAACCTGGCTGAAAGGTCAGCAGTGGTGGATAGAGATTTTGCCCGTGTGCTGAAACATTGACATATACACATGCACAGGCTGCGCTGATCTTTTGCACGCCTATTCATACTAATTACGTTCCACAACGCCCATTAGGTACATTCTATTAGAAAATGAATAGCGCAGGTCTTGAATGCTGATTTGTCAATACAGCTGTCCAGTCGTGGAAACGTGCACAAAAGCTAATGCGCAACTGTCTACCAGCTACTGTGTGTATCATTAGACCCACAGAACCTAGCCTAACCTAACTCCAAGGATACTTCAACCAGAAATAAAAAATTGTAATCAGTTACTCACTCTCATATCATTCTTAACCAATTAGCTAGGGATTTGTGTCCCTTTATTTTTTGTGAAACTGCAAAAACATTCTTAAACATAAGTGTGACTGCAGTTTCTAGGTAAAATGAACACTATATGGGGCAGTATGACGACAACAACGTTTGTTCCTTTTCACACTAATGATATTTACAGAGACATATTATCTATGATAAAAGGGTTGTTTTCGTGTTGGTCTTTGTGCAACGTCAAATAAATACCACAAAACGCTGTCTATTATTATTATTTGTAATCAAATATATTTGTCTCATCTATCTATCTCCATAAGGACAATTATTTGCTCTGTAGCTTTGTACGGTGTTGTACTTGCAGAGTGCACAGGTTGAAGTCTGGTGAACCACAGTTTCACAAAAGAGATAGAAGTACTGTAAAATCAAGATAAAACTATGTGGTTGTGATGCTTTTGAGAACACTATTGGTTGGATTTAGAGAAGAGTTTAGGTCAGTTGTTCCCTGGTGATTGGTATAAGCCCCACCTTCTCACGGATGTTTACAAGAAAGGTTGGGTATATAAAATTTATAACAAAGCGTACCCTATGTAACAGCACCCTCTAGTGGATTTGTCATCTGAAACGTGCAGAAAACCATACCTGGAGCAATGTATTTTACATTTTTGAAAGGCACATATTTCAATGCTTGATGGTTTGGGACTTGAGCTGCGCATCGATGGATTTGCTCTTCAGTGTTTGGACTTTCAGCAGTAAAAAAATTAAACCACACTGAACTGAACTAAATAGAACTTTAACTCTGAAAACTGGATTGACACAGTTTTAATTTCAATTTACTAGATTTTCTATGTTAAGCTGCTTTGACACGCTCTACATTGTAAAAGCACTATAGAAATAAAGATGAAGTTTTGGGTGAATTGGGGTGACCAGTATTGTCGAAATGAAAAATGTGGAGATAAATTAATCTCTCCGTGCAAATGTAATATTTTCATGATATAATCATGATGTTTCGACTTCAATTTGCTGAAGAAATATACACGTTTAAAATGTGGCTATTATAAAACCTTTGATTCATTCTGTTTAAATTACTGATTTATTCAACTAATTTGTGAATGAGAGGAAAGTATAAAAAACATTTCCCAGTGCAAGAATGTCTGGATTTATTAATTAATAATACTTTATTGAAATTAATAAGAATAAATATATAATAAGGACATAAAAACAGAACTACAATACAATACTGTCACAGGTAAAATGGATGTGTGGTCACCCTAAGGTGGGTAGACTGTCACTAAATGGACAGAAATGTCAGATGTCATTCAAATATATATTGTGTATTCAAAGATAATGAAAGTTATGGATTTTAAATGCCTGTAAGGTTCTTAATTTGTGAAAGAAATTTTACTTTAGAATTAACTAAACCCTAAAACCGGCGACGCGGTGGCGCAGTGGGTAGCACGTTCGCCTCACAGCAAGAAGGTCGCTGGTTCGAGCCTCGGCTGGGTCAGTTGGCATTTCTGTGTGGAGTTTGCATGTTCTCCCCGTGTTCGCGTGGGTTTCCTCCGGGTGCTCCGGTTTCCCCCACAAGTCCAAAGACATGCAGTATAGGTGAATTGGGTAAGCTAAAATTGTCCGTAGTGTATGTGTGTGAATGGGTGTGTATGGATGTTTCCCAGAGATGGGTTGCGGCTGGAAGGGCATCCGCTGCGTAAAACATATGCTGGATAAGTTGGCGGTTCATCCCGCTGTGGCGACCCCAGATTAATAAAGGGACTAAGCCGAAAAGAAAATGAATGAATAAATAAACCCTAAAACCACATGTCTGTGGTCATTCATTCACCCTCACACCATTCCATACCTGTTCTAATTTCTTTCTGTGTTAAGGATTTTCATAATTGTAAGTATTTTTGAAATGTTGTTGTTTTTGTTTTTCATTTCTGGGTGAACAATTCTCTAGTATACATCAAACAGCATCTTCTATCTCTTCAAGTCTAAAATCATTCAAACTCCAAAGATAAAACACATATACAAAACATACACACACACACACACACACACACACACACACACACACACACACACACACACACACGCACACACACACACACACACACACACACACACACACACACACACACACACACACACACACACACACACACACGCACACACACACACACACACACACACACACGCACACATACACACACACACACACACACACACACTCACAATAGCGACAACACAAGTGCACGTCTATAGAAACACCCAGAGCAATGGTTTAGCGGTGTGTGTTAATGTGTGAAGATGCAGCCAATTGGTGCAAACACACTTACAACTACAAGAGATGGACTACATTTGTTCTGATTCAGCAAATGGAATTGATCTGATACATTTTGATTCAATAATGAGCCATTTTACAAATCACACACACAATTTCAATATATTACCAAAATTTTCACTGAAGCTCAGAGAGATGCCCTTGTTTTGTTTGCCATTTAGAATAAATTGATTAAAAACATATTGAATGCTTGATTCTGATTGGCTGATGAACATTCAAAAGTGTGGGGGTATTTTCACATAAATGTACATCTAAAATCTTCACCGCATTAAAATTCCATATCACTACAGCAAACCATGTTCAGTCATTTTAAATGACTTTTCAGCCAACGGCGGACAAAAAGTCAAATCAAAACAAAAAACTTAGGATGAGATGCGTAAGAAACTAGTCCCAGCAGTGGTTTGAGGACAAAAATCCAACAAATAAATTTAAATACATCATCTGAATGATATCTTTAGGGGTTGTAATTAAGTGTAAGCAGAATAATTGACTGGGTCCATTGAAGTATTAGAAAATAAATGCTTCTCGTTATGGCTACATCACCACCTCGGGTGTGCATTATCTTCTAATAATTAAATGGCCTGTCATCAATTATTCCACACATCGACTATGTGTGTGTTTAGGAGACGGCGGGCATCTCTATGAGCAGTGGTTGACTGGTATGAAGTGATGTTTCATGGATTGAAATGGAGAGGCAGATGGACGGTAGTACTCACTGTTGACGCTACCTGCTAGTGCATTAATGTTATTGAGGCCCACTGTGGCCCCGGCCAGACCCTGCAGTGTCCCCAGAGAACCCAGGGAACTCATGGCAGCGCTGGAGTTTGCTGTGGAACCTGCTGTGGGGAAAGACAGACAGAGTAGGAAGGAGAGACAGATGGAGAAATGGAGGAGAAAAAAAGAGAGATGTTTGAATGTACACATACAATCGCTGATGATACTGGAATGGTTAAAGTTACATATATAAAAGCATTAGTGGTGGTACACAGAGGGAAGGAGGCATGGATGGTGATTGATTTGTGGATAGTCAGACTGGGCGGTATATCAAATATTCAAATTTTGCAGTCCAGTTTGTTGACGAACATACTGTTTCCCATTGGACAAATGAAACTTGCTTTCATCCCTAAAGTGAACTTTGGAGCAGTACTCTGACCGCACAACATGCTCCTCATCAAAGGTTAAGGTTGAGCTATTGAATTCTTTGGTTCCTTTTGATTCTTTGCTGATGAAGGTTTGGTCACTGCAGAGTGAGCTTTCAGTCCAAACTACTGAAAGTAATCCTCTTAAACATCAACACACTGTATGCCAAGACTGATCCTTACCCAGTTATTTAACTTCTGTTAGGAGAACTTCAAATATGACTAAGCAGCAACCTTAAAATTTAGGATCACCACTGTATAGATACATTTCTTATCATGGAGTCTTAATGAAGTAGATAAGACTGGATGAATAGATGTCCGGGTGGATAGATATATGCATAATACTTTTTTGATCCCTAAAGGAAGTACCTTCAAATTGCTGAAAAAAGGCAAGAGTTGTCAACAACAATGAAGATTATTGCAATCATGAAGATAATGATGCTTTTAGAGAAGGGCAATACAATACAAAACATCCCTTGAAACAAACAAACAAAACAAAAGAATATAAAAGCCTTTCTTTCTGCTTCATGTGCCTTTATGCAAGTATGAACGAAATTTTCAAGTTTCAAAGAGAGGCAAAAAAACTTAACGTAGAACCGTGTGCTGCACTGTACCCTGGTTTCACATTTCAACTTTCAGAAATGAGTGGAGCACGGTTAAAGCCAAAGAGCACAACAACATAACGCCACACATGTCGACGCATTCTCCCAAACACAATGATGAATATGATGACTGTAAACCGTGATGGACGGTACCAAGGAACTACGATCACAAACACACATATATATACACATGACATGAAAGCGTAAAAGAATTGCGATGAGGGACATTTAAACACCAAAGACAATGAGGAACTCAACTAGAAACGAAAGAAGGGACAACGGCGCTATGGTGCAAATGATACCGCTATCGAAGATGATGCTGATGATGATGATGATGATGGGATGGCCTCTGGTTACCTGGGCTGGCCAGGGCTCCCAGGGACCCTGTGCTGGAGGTCAGGGCGCTAGCGGTGGACGGGCTGGCCGAGCTCTGTGCTGCAGCCGCTGCTGCTGCTAGAGTGGCCAGATTCTGCAACTGCAGAGCATTCATACCTGAAGAAAAAGAAAGTGTCAATGTCTGCGTGCGTGTGTATTGTGCATGCTAAACTAGAGGACTCACATGTGCTCTTCAGGATACTCTACAAGAGCATGTTTATTTTGTGAACAAGAATTTGTATGTAGTGGCGTTTGGTACATAAGATCGAATTCTATGCGTGAGCTCGGGTACATCTACAAACTCCAAAGGTGACTCTAGATTAGTGTGTTTGGGGCACGGCTACATGCAGTGGCCATGACGCCAACACACCATGGGAAGTGGCACAATGCCAAGAAGGACAGAGACTTGAAGTGGTACAACAGGAAAATGCACAGCATGTGTCGTATATACATGTAAAATGTATATACTCTATACTACATGAAAGCACCCACACACAGAGAAAATACACGCACAAGGGACACACAGAAATACAGTTGAGGAAGTGCACATAAGAATTATAGGTCCTGTCCCAAATGCTGCCCTCCTATGAGGACACAATTTGGTGACTAATGTCCCATGATGGTCTGGCTTTTATTCCAAGAGCTGGCTTGACGAAAGTGGCCAATGAACGGAGATTGTGAGCACTACATTACTGAAAATGTAGAACACCCTGCAGTCTCAAAGACACGAGACACCATCTAAGATGACAAGCAAATGTCAGTGTTTGTCAGCTGAGATTGAAAGCAAGGACACAAACACAGAATCTGATGCAATCGTCAAAAAAGAGGCTTTTTCAGCTTTATCCCATTAGACAACAGTAGCATGTAATTTGGATTGGTCAGACAGTGCTCTGGGGATGCCACGCTTGTCTGCCCTCTCGATCCACTGAGCAAGCAAGAGAATTAAGAGCCTAATTAGCACATCACAGAAGGTGATTAGAGACAGGAAATCTACCTCTAATTGCAAAACAAAACCTGGGTCAAGATATAAGGGCAAAGATGCATCTGTAACATGTTCCAGGTCCTAAATAGTAGGTTTCACGTCAGTGTGGAATGGCTATCAAGGCAAAGTTGATGTCCATAATGTGACATTTCCAACAAGAAGAAGAAAGAAAAAGTTGGATAGGACAGAAGAAAAGTAGTTTCAACCTAGGGGGCTTGAAGGAAGGTGTTGATGGTGTTGGTGGGATCTGTGATGAAAAACAAAGTCCTCTTTACATAACAATAAAGAATTACAAATATTTACTGTCATACTTTTTTGATCACAATTAGCCCAAGAATGTTAAAGGTCAATTAAACAAGTCATTTCTGATTTCATGCTTCATGACTTCAACCTTGAATATTATATGCTATAAAAGAAAGCAGAAATAGCTGTCACTGGATGAGAAAGTGCAGTGTTGGAAGGTCAAAAAGCAAGGTTACGACAGAAATGGACTCTGAAATTGAGTGCTTTGTGACCGCCTTTGTGCTTCTGAATAAAGCGGAAAAGGAACCATTTCGAGTTTTTGGCACATAAGTGTAAAAAAACAGACACTGGGTATCTGGCACAATGTGAAGTCTGTGGTTGAGAAGGGCACTTCTAGAGTGAGTGTGTGTGTGTGTGAGATTGAGAATAAGAGAGAGCCATCCATGCAGTATGCTCACACTCTCAGCGTACTGAGCGGAGAGAGAGGTGTCAGAAAAGAGGTGATGCTGGCTCTCGCTGAATGTTCATCATGTGTAATGGAGCTCCTTATGGCTTGTAACTCCACCCACAGCACAGACACAGCAGATGTCAGCTGTATATATCGGCTGCCAATCATAGACGGTTGCCAGGAGACAGATGGAGGGGCCCAAAGATTTCACAATTCAGCCGAGAAAAGCCTTCAAATCCTGTTGAGTTTGAGAGCTCCTGTCGATTCACACTTCAAGTAGGATCTCAAACAGGCTGATATGTTTATCTGGTCATATTGAGCAGGTTTCTGGCTTGTGTGTGTACTTTTTAAACTTTTGGCCATTGTTCCACTCTGACAGAGAATAGTAAGGAACAAAGAAGTGAAAAGTTGAGAATGAGAGAACAATGCAGACTTTCTTGCATTAGTTTAACTCCAACCTACCTAAACAAAAACTACCAGGAAGTTTCTAGTAATTCTCATGAATGTGATTAGTTGGTTCATGTGTGCTTAAATTGGATCTAAACTAGGATTTTGAAAGCAGGAGTCTGGACAATCTTGATGCCAGGCACTAGGTCGGTGTTTCCCAACCCTGTTCCCAGTGACACGTCAACAACACACATTTTTAAAGCTTTTCTAATCAAACAAACCTGATTTCATGTAAGTGGAGGATGTTTCAGATAAAGGAGTTACACAGGTTGGTGTACCTCTAGGATCAGTTTTGGGATACACTTCACAAGGTCATGGTTGTGATTACTTTAAAGGAACACTCAGGAACAAAAAAAGGCCAATTTTACAACTGTCCTAGGACTCTTTCATCATTGTTGAGCAAGATGCTAATAGTCCAATACAATGATCTATGCCAGGCTAAGCTAAAAGTGCTTCCACCAGGACTGGAGATCAGCTGAATTGATTAAAAATTGTAAAACTCTCAAGCTGTTGAGTGAGGGGAGTTGTAAAATGAGCTCATTTTCAAAAAGAAGTGAAGTGTTTCTTACAGAGGTTTGGTTGAGTTTGGTTCAAGATCAAGATGTGTCTCACCAAGTTTTGAAGCAGCATCGTCAAATATCATTGGCTGAACCTGGTGATGTATGGCTTGCACATTTTGTCCAATTTGCACTGTATGGAGAAGAGCAACTTGATAAAATATCTTCCTTTCTATTGCACAAAATCAAATAAACCATACACGTTTGAAATGACACAACAGAGAGCAAATGACAGAACTTCCAATTTTAGTTTGAACGGTTCCTTCCTTTAATCCAGCGCTGACACATTTCTGTATATAATCTGTAGGTATATTAACAAACTATTTCGTCCATCATGCATGACCAACTCCCATTCATTTCTGCAAATAGAGCAGTTTGATTAAGTCAAAACTAAGCTGTTTTTGCTGATTATATTGCCTTAAAAAATGAGGTCCGGAAAATTCAATTGTTATGGTAATGTGGGAATTTTTCGCTCTTTAATTGTGCGGTGGCAGCTGCTGCTGGTTTGGCTCGATGTGCTCTTCATTCTCGCTGAGAGGCTGTCACAGACGTACACTGAACTTAAACGAGAGCTTCCAGAACTCTCTTCATAATGGTAAACAAAAACACCACAGTCCTGCTCACCCTCTCCACAAGAGCCTACATTAATGAGGAAGCCACTCTCTGGTGTGCAAAACTGTTGTCAGGGGGGAAGGCTTTAGGAGATAAAGGCACTCATCCTACACACACTGTAAGCCATTTTGGATGCTAATACGTTCTCTTTCTTTCATCCTTAGCAGCTGCAATTAGGCGAGAGCGCGTGCTATAAATATTTCACTTTCCTTGAAGGCCTGGCAGCTTGATAAACAGACCACAATTAAGACCTGACAAGAACAGAGACGCACACTGGGAATGTAATGCACAAGACAGCAAAAAAAACATTGAAAACGGGGGGAAAAAAGAAGCAAACGGAGCAAAGAAGAACTTTCACGTCATGTCTGAGGCATAAAACTGTCAAAGAGAAAACAACATACACCTGTCTAACAGCAAGAGTAAGCAGGAGCTCATTGGCAGATGCTGTAAAACACTAATCATACTCTAAAGTGTGAAACCAAGCCAGCATGAGGAAGAATAACACATCACATAAGCTTCGATGAGGAATACAGCTTGTGTAGTTGAACTCTCTGCGGGTTTCCGCTGAGTTTGACTGTATTCTTGACATGAACAAACTGTGATAAGTGGCCTCTTTCGTTTTCCCTCTTCTTTAAAGGATTGCTAAAGTTAAAATGTAAAAAGCTGAAGACATCGGAGGGTTGATGGGCCGTATCATCATGATCTGGTTCCCCATAAGCCTCACAGAGCTCGGGCGAGGAGATGTAATTGGATGATGAGGCACAATCTTCTTCCAAGACACAAAAATGGTTTGATGTACATTGGAACGGGCATAGGAAAAATGGCTATTATTTGTTCAATCAAGTCTGACACACACACATACACTTAAAGTGTCAAGGTGCGCTACATTTTTAGAGAGCCAAGGATTCTGCAAACATGATGAAACTAACGTCTGAAGAAGGATGAAAATGTTCTCAGCCAAACCCCTGCTGATCCTTTGGTTGGGGCTTCTAATTAGGTTTGTTACGCGATCCATAGAGTAGCTGGATTGAATGGTTTAGTAGGGGCGGATGGGAGTTTAGTTGAGGAGTTACAATGGCTAGTTGGGTTAACACAGATCTCAGAACAGTATCTTACCTGCCATTTGCTGAATACCACTGAAAGCTCCTAGGTTACTGGAGGAGGTCGCTTGTTGAAGCAACTAAGGGAAAGAGAGAGAAAAACAGGCCATTAACGTACAATCACTTTCGCACACATTGGCTTAAGGTGATGGATATATAAGGATAATGTTTGAAGGAGCTAGTGATAACTAAATATAGATGAATCATTGTGGTTTGTTCCATGTTGTCTGGAGTGACATTATAAAGCAGTCTGTCAACAGTAAAGCAACACAAAAGCCTCTATCTGCCAGGGCGTGTTTCTTGGTCATTGGTGCTCTGCAAGTATCAGTATTGGGTCCATTCTAGTTTTGTATTTTTCAAATTTTCTATTTTTAGATGATGACTTTTTGACAGTTCTCAGCACAACACAAAAAAACAGGCAAATATACAGTTGAAGGCACTAGAGAAATATTTGAAAAGCAATACAAATTTCACAGGAGGACTAATAATTTTGGCTTCAACTGGTTAAAAGGTTAGATTAATTATATTTCTTGATCAAAAATGATGTGGACAGTCTGTTAAAATAATCATTTAAAAGCAGCTTAACTCGCAACATATAGTGCTCAGAATGAAAAGAAATTCGAGGAATAAAATGGTAAAATACTTGAGGAGCACTTTAAGGTATTAGACTTATGCAACGGTGCCAGTGAGAACTGTCATGCTAAGAGTCGCCCGTCAGTTCTGTTGGCAGTGTGTTGCGGTCCTGGGCAGTTTCTGCACATGAAAGGGGAGAGGAAAGCAGACTCTAAATGACTCTAGAGGATTAGGATGACATTGAACTAGACCCCTCAGACTACTTAAAAGCTAAACGTAACCTCAACATGACAGGGAAGTGGAAAAAGGCAGAAAAAAAGGAGAAGCGTAAGGGTTGGAGAGATGGCCCTGTCCCAAAGCTCTTGCCTAGTCCTGTAATCCTCACCCACTGTCCTTATGGAAAGAAATGCAAGTAAATGTCACCACCGTGTTGTATCCTCTTTATGTTTAGGAGGATATGAGGAGGACGTGAGTGAAACAGAGAATTGAAATATCGTCTTTATCCCAATCCAATTACACAACAGAGCCCAAGCTGGGTTTGGGAAGTAGATGATCATTTGTATATTCTGTATGTTTAACAATATTGCATAAACCTTTTAGGACAGATTGTCAAATGCCAGAACAGGCCTACATATTTGCAGTGCATCATGGCATGGGATGAAATGTTGAGTAGTGGTGATTGTTCTTGGTTTTATTAGGCTTTTTATTGAATTTAAATAAAAATGCCAAAGAATAAATAATAAAAAGCTGTATCTCCTAATGCAGTGGTTCTTAACCTTTTTGCATCCAAGGCCCCCCTTAGTCTACAAACTTTCTTTTACTTAATTTTTTTGTTATTCATGATTTACTGTATAAGCATTATGAATATTTGATACTTTTATGCAAATTTCATTGATTTAAGCTTGTTTTAATACTAGTTTTGTCTTTAGGCCCTGATATACTCACAGCTAATTTCTTTTCATCCTTTAAGTGGAAAAAAGACGTATGAAATGCATTCAGACAAGCTGTTTTGGACTTCATTTTCATTTTCATTTCAAGTTTTCATTTGAAATGAAGTCACACCAGTTTGTTCTTCTTTTTTTGTATATCAAGGCCTTTAGGTGGCATTCATGAGACACTGTTTTCACCTAAACTTAAATAAATAAATTAAAAATCCAAACATTTGAAAACAGGTTTCAAAGGGCATGCTTTTGAAAACAAAACAAAATGTTTTGTGTTTGTGCAGCTCAAAATATTAAGCTAGATCAGTAACTACCTGGCATGCTTATTTCAGTATTTTTAGATGTTTTTTTTGCAGACATGACAACTTTCTGTAATGAGTTTGAAAACCTCTTTTTTTAAAACATTTACAACATTATAGAAATACATTCTGCATTGATTCAGATTTTTTTTTAAATGCATCACTATTCTCTCTTGAATCGATTCTGAGCTTAGTTTAAAAAAACCCCCCCAAAAAAAACCAAGAAATTATTCAAGCGAGAATAGCAATGCATTTTGAATAGGGCTGCACAATATTATTAAAAAAAACTAACATTGCAATATTTGATTTTTCTGCGATACATATTGCGATATTGAGCATAATTTCACTAGATGACTTGAATAGCTTTATTTGGAAAAAATAAATACAATTTCAGATTAATTGGCATGATTTTGTAGGGCAATACATTGGCATAAAATATAATAAACCAATCACATGCATTGACAAATACAGTAGAGCAAAGTTACAAAAAAAAAAAGAAACAGTGCTTTATACTTTTCTGGGCGTCTATAAGTATTCAGGTACACACTTTGAATAACCAAATGTAAAATAACGTGTAGTCTTCATTGTATAAATACATAAATACAATGAATTATTCTTAAAGTTACAAACATTATAAATTACTGTGCCCAAATGCTTTAAACTGCCTTGAAATGCTTACATAAAATGCATGCAAATGATACAATTTTGGGTAACTTTGTGGAGTTACTGCAAAGTGTGCATATTTTTTCAACTGTGGCTCTATTGCAATCCTGCGATATGAATATTACGATATCAATGCTGAAACCATATATTGTGCCGCCCTAATTTCGATAGATTGATTTTTCGAATGATTTTTCGCCCCCCTTGTGGACCCCGAGCCTTATGGTTAAGAACCACTGCCCTTACAGCATCTAAGTGGCAGCATTATATTGAATATAAGGACCAGATTGAATCAAAGCTGAACAGATGAGAGATTTGGAAAGGGTTAAGACTGGCTCAGAGAGAGCAAGAGAGGAGGGGGTGGGGCAAGTGGGCGGAGACAGTGACTGACTGCGGCGGCTGCGTTGGCTGTGCTGCTGGTGGGCGTGGCTGCGTGGGTGTGTCCTCTTACTGCCAGATACTGCGGGGTGAGGCCAGTCAGGCCAGTCAGGCTCCCCCAGGCAGAAGCGTTGTTCAACTGCTGCATCTGCTGCGCCAACTGCTGCTGCAGCCGTCGCTGTTCCTTATCCTTCTGCGTGTCGGCGAACTTCACCACCATGGGGGAGGAGCAGCCCTGTGTGGACAGATGGAGAGAGAGAGAGGAGACAAGTGAAAGAGAGGTAAAAAAATGAGAACGCTAAGTATCCTGAAGAGCAATGATCTTGTGCGGCGCTACAGCGTAAAGCGATAATGGTGCACAAACACACACACAAGCGCTGGGAGTTCTTGGTGAAATGAGAGTTCTGTGCCGTGCTGCTGATTTTATTTCCCAGGAAAGCGATTTCCTGCTTTATAAAACTATTTCATCATCTGTCTGAGAGAGCGAGCGCGATCTCCCACCCCACAGCCCTCACTGCACCCTACAGACCCTGCTGCATTTTTTGCTTATCTCCAGAGTGTCCAGGCTCTTTCCCCCCGTAAAAACGGAGGTAAACAAATATTAAAGGTCATGGGTCTGACCTGTGCTGCCCATTTAACTGGAGTCCTGAGGGTCAATGTATAATGAGAGGAGGGTGCATATAGCGCATTTACTCGAGCAAACTATTTAGATGGACTCTATTCTCATGTTCTTTGAAAACATTTTATTTTTATTTTTTTAACAAAAGGCCTAATTATACATTTCATTCATTCATTCATTCATTCATTCATTCATTCATACAGGCTTTCCATAATCATAATGATCTCTCTGTTATTTTAGTTAATTAGTAATCTATGTTATTCTGTAGTATTCTGTGGTGATTTTCATAATGTAACAATTTATTGTAATGTATTATTTATACATTTTTTTGAAGACTACATTATTATCCCTGCTGATAATTTTGATTCTTTTTCAAATATTCTATCTATCTATCTATCTATCTATCTATCTATCTATCTATCTATCT
>CAIGQV010000785.1:2606532-2623168 GCA_903798115.1 Danio jaintianensis | reverse complement strand
TCTATCTATCTATCTATCTATCTATCTATCTATCTATCTATCTATCTATCTGCTAGTTTGTATTACCATAATGCACTGTATTTATTTGTTTGTTTGTTTGTTTTAATTTGATTCATAACACAACATATCATTGTAACATAATTCATTTCTCTTTTTAAAACCTCAACATGAAGTTAAGATACATAACTCTGGCCATAAACTGACTAAATATGCACCACATAAACCACTCGATGCATTCGCAGTCTTCTAAAGCCACTGATTGCTTAGTGTGCTGAACAGACCCCAAATCTACGTCAACGCAAAGCAGCATGAAGTTAAGCCGCAGATTTTCTCTTTCTCTCTCACAAGTACTAAAACGCACACATTGCAAAAAGCAGACTTCGTGAATGGTGTTCAGTAAGAACATTCAGAAACGCCATTACACGTATTAAAATCAAAGCTGCTCCTCAGGCAACAGCAGTGAACGCAGGGCAGCCAAACGGAGCCACTAGAGGACGAGAGATTGAGACGAGTGTTTCAAGGCAATTATTCCACATCTCGCTCTCTTGTCTCTACCTTACAGGTGCTGATTCGCTCTGATAAATCGCCGCGCTGGCTTTTATTGTGCTCTCTCTGAACTGCAAATGCACAGACCGAGCAAAGATGAAAGATCACGGACCCTCCTGAATGCTGCTGCTTCTCGGAGGTGAGCGTTTCTGTGCTGTTTCTTCCATTCGGCGGGCTGATTTTCTTATTTCTGCTCTCAGACGGAGAGGAGGTAAAAATAAAACTTTGAGAAATGAGATTTAACTCAAGCTGTCAATCGAGCGCTGCCATCTCTGAGCCAATGGCTCGAGAGACCTAAAAATCTCATTACTCACTCGCTCTGTCTTGCTCTTCTACACAGGCACACACACGCACGCACACACACACATACTTGACATGATTCGACTAATATGAAATAAGTAGATTCTAGCTAAAATGTTCATTGTTAAAATGTAACTGAAGTTAATCTTTCTAAAAAAAAAAAAAAAAAGCATGTCTAGGTCATATTTTATAAAATCGAAAAATGTAAATAAAATCAATGTAAACTAAATCAAATAAAATAATTAAATAAATAAATTAAAACAAACAGAAATGAATCAATATGAGTAATTAAATAAATGAGGAAAATAAATATTTTATTATTCAATCATTCATTCATTTTCTTTTCGGCTTAGTCCCTTTATTAATCTGGGGTCACCACAGCGGAATGAACCGCCAACTTATCCAGCATATGTTTTACGCAGCAGATGCCCTTCCAGCTGCAACCCATCACTGGGAAACATCCATACACACTCATTCACACACATACACTACGGACAATTTAGCTTACCCAATTCACCAATAGCGCATGTCTTTGGACTTGTGGGGGAAATCAGAGCACCCGAAGGAAACCCACGCGAACACGGGGAGAACATGCAAACTCCACACAGAAATGCCAACTGACCCAGCCGAGGCTCGAACCAGTGACCTTCTTGCTGTGAGGCGATTGTGCTAACCACTGCGCCACCGCGTCGCCATATTTTATTATTTTAGAACATAATATGTGTAATAAATATAAAACAATGATATATATTTATAAAGCAAAATATATTTTCTACTGAAACATTTATTCATTCATTCATTCATTCATTCATTCAAATATGACCCGATCATGTTGCCATGAACACCATCCTATAAAAAAAAACAGAGGTGCATACGAACATGCATCTGTTGAGCCACACACACACAAACACGGAAACACAGTAACGCAGTCACAGAGATAAAGAGAGACAAACACATCAAATGAGATGAACGTCCAGGGAGACTAGTGCAAACCACAGCACTGAAAACAACCCTCTGAGATGCAGCAAGACCACCCTCTGTCATATCCGTTTTCATTAAGTCGTGACATTCAGAAAGGCCACAAACTGCTTGATGAGATGGCCAAAAACAAACAACAACCCGACACAATTTACTCGCTCTCATCTAAACCGCGTAATTACTTGCCTTTGCAGTAAAAAAGATGCAGCTTACAGAGGTGGAAAAATGACTATTTGGACCCATACTGTGCAGAAAGATACAAAAGAGGCTCCCTGAAGCGAATCGCGGATCACAGAGCCCATCCTTTGAAAGTTGCGTTGCGCCTCCAAACCACCAGGAGGCCCCGTTCCTCTCAAAGAATATATAATAACTAAGGCTGTGCAAGCTATTTTTATTTCATTTTTTTTTTATTCTGGCTTCCGATGGTTATTAAAACACTATAAAATTATTCAGTTTCTTTCCTTTAAAGCATAGCCATGTAGCCTTTCCTTCTTTTTAAAAAGCGATTAGTTGACTTTACTTAGAGGTTTGTAAACATGTTGCTTTTAAAGCGATTATTTGACTGCTTAAAAACATTGCTTTTACAGCAATTAGTTGACTTTACTTAAAAAGTTTGTAAACCTGTTGCTTTTAAAGCGATTAGTTGACTGGCTAAAAATGTTTCTTTTAAAGCGATACTTCGTGCTACAACCAACAACGCCAAATACTGGCCTGACAGGGTTTTTGGTTGTTTTCACTAATGTGTAAATGTGAATCATTATGAAAATGTTGTTGTGTATACGTTAACTTTTTTTAAAAATGCTTTTCAGTTTTTGGCTACATCATAGTCATGTAACTGTAGCCTGAAACAACTGTGAAAGAACATTGACAGACCCCCTCATAAAGTTTTGCGTAGAGACCCTAGACATTTAGGGAACTTCCTCACTGTCTAATTGCATATGCAGAATCCTTAGTGATTCTACATAGGGACATACTTATGCGCAATATGGAAAAAACACTTGAAAATTCTCAGTATACCGGGATTTACTGGATTTATTAGGTATATATTTGAGTATAATGCTAATATTTGTTCTACAAGGGTCTGATAACATTTCTTTCAGACTTCAAATATATTCTACTGTTTTTTGGTTTTTATTTTCTTTCAGAAAATGGTCAGAATAACAACTATTGACATTATCGACAGTTTTTTTTTTTTTTGACAGTGAAACTGTTCTGAAAGAACAGATTAAGCAGTTTGGGGTACATTTGGGGATTTTTGTTAACACACTGACAGGAGCCCCCTTCATGGCATTTTGCTTAGGGACCCTAGACATCTACAATCAGCTCTGGTGGATAATTTCTACGAATATATATTTGTAAATTTAGCCAAGAATTGATAATTACAGTCCTCTGGGGACTTGAGAAAATGGCTTAAATCCATTAGTGTCAGTGATTTCTGATTGATTAATAGGGGGTCTTTCAATTTGGATGTCGGTGTTAAAAAACGACAGATTTGAAAGGGTTAACGTCGCGGAGACTTGCGTGCGCACACAGACACATAGTTAGTACCCTGTATTAGACAGCTGTCAGCACCCTCTGATTTGGTTTGTCAGAGCTTTGACATTTTGACAGGCACCAAGACAGACTTCTAAACTCTGAGAGCTGCACGCAAGCGTTCTACAGGGCAATCACAATTCGAGGGCCCGTTGGAGGCCTGTTATTAAAGCGTCTGCGACACCGTCACCGCAAGACCCGCCGACTAATGGCAGACTGGTTGCACGGTGTGTGCGGGGGGTCCTTCTTAGTTTGACCCGTTTGGCCAGGGGTGGTTTTGGCAGTGCCTGACAGTAATAACAGGGAGCGAAGAGCCACTTAATATGGCGTTGAAAGTGGAAAAGTGACTGTTTCAAAGAAATAAAAAAAAGTTTCATCTTGGAACTTTTTGAATCTGTACATTGTAGTTATACTGGTGGCCAATTCAAACTGAAATATAAGAGAGAAATAGAGTAAGAGAGGCTCTGTTCTAAAATATGGCGAGCTTCCTCACTGTCTAATTGCATAGGCGGTATCCTACTTTGTTACATTTGTTTTATTCCATAAAGGTCTGATAAAATCAATATTCATTCATTCATTCATTTTCTTTTCGGCTTAGTCCCTTTATTAATCTGGGGTCGCCACAGCGGAATGAACCGCCAACTTATCCAGCATATATTTTACGCAGCGGATGCCCTTCCAGCTGCAACCCATCACTGGGAAACATCCATACACACTCACACACATACACTACGGACAATTTAGCCTCCCCAATTCACCTATACCGCATGTCTTTGGACTTGTGGGGGAAACCGGAGCACCCGGAGGAAACCCACGCGAACACGGGGAGAACATGCAAACTCCACACAGAAACGCCAACTGACCCAGCCGAGGCTCGAACCAGCGACCTTCTTGCTGTGAGGCGAACGTGCTACCCACTGCGCCACCGTGCAGCCCTAAAATAAATATTATTATATTATATATATTGTTTTTCAAGTTTTTTTTTTTTTTTACCAAATATAGTTTTCTTAACTATCCTGAAGATTTTTATTGTGTTGTCTATAAATGAAAACAAATGTGGCACCTTTTTTGTTGAATTATTTTTCTTAGAAGAATTTGGTGCGTCAAAATTCGCAAAATGTCTGGGTAGGTACTACATGTGAACTTTAACTTCCCAACCATTAGAAAATCATGGTTTTTAAATTTGTGAGTGTAGTAATGAATATCAATAGTATGAATGGAATTTGGATGTAGTACATCATTCAAGCTGTCATTATCACATGACCTAATAGAAGAAGTCGGTCATTCAGGTACTTCTCACCTACTATTGACCTTATTCTTCACGTACGAGCATGTGCAGCCGTTTGAATCTTTTTGGCTCGAGACTTCCGGTCTCATTCTAAAACAATCGCAAAAATGAGCACACTTCCGCATTGAAGAATAAGGTCAGTACACTAGAAAAATATGTGATTTTGGAGTCAGCAATAGTTTAAGGTTAGCATGTTGTCAAGCTACCAGTGATATTTCTAATCCAGAAAAAAGCAACAATGGTAAATGTGGACAGAGCAGCATTCTGCTAAGCTAACAAAAATGATTTTGTATATTTTTGTATATTGTATAATTTTTATAGGATTTGATAATCAACATTTCTTAACACCATATTAGCAATACATCATTTTAATTAGACAGAACTATTTATTTAGATACTTTTTATAAATTTTTTGTAATATTATATGGATTTTGTTTGAAGAAAGCTGCTATGCTAATGCTTAAATTAGCGAGCGCAAATAAACACAGATGCTTTGATTTAGATTGAAATGATTTTTTCTCAATAAGTCATGCTACTAAATTTGAAAATTATAGTAAAAAAATAAGTATGTTTTTGGCTTATTAATTACTATTGGTATAACCACAGTTTTACTACAACTACCATGGCTAAACTAAACTTAATGTAGCAAAGCTAATGCTAATTTTTAGCTTGTTTCATAAAGCATGAGTGTTTTTTTACGATTTGGTCAGCAGAAGGATGAGCACCCTTAAAATGCCACCTAAGTAGGCAACTCACTATATTTTGGAACAGAGGAGAGAGAGAGAGAGAAAGAGAGAGAGAGAGAGAGAGAGAGAGAGAGAGAAGACAAGGGTACAGTACCTCCATGGTTTGAGACTGATGCATGGCTTTGATTGCATTCTGTGCCATAGCCCTGGTAGAAAACGTGACAAACGCACATCCTGCAGGAGGGAAGGGAAGGGACGTGGGAGGGAGGAGAGGAGAGGAAGGAGGAGAGACGAGAGAGAAACAAAACAAGACAAAAGGGTTGGACAGGTTGTTATAAAGGCCAAAAAAACAAAGATCGTACAAAGAACACAGCAGACAACAGTGCTATAACAGTTGCTAGAATAGAAACAATCAACATTCAACATTCAGCTTCAGATAAACATTCAACATTCAACATCTCTAAGTGCACACTCGACAAAAAAATGACTGTCAGCAGCAATGGTTATCGGGTCTCTTTTAGTTTCGTTTCGTGTGATGGTTTGGAGAATGTGGGGTTAGAGTGCGTGGCTAGTTTTATGACAAACATGTACACAACTCAAGGGTATTCCCACCATACTAACATTTCAGTACCATCTCATGACTCTTGAGTCCAAAACAAAAACTGTACTAGCATGATAATGAACATACTAGTTGTGTGTGAATTTAAATATGTCATTGAAGGTTTTGATTAAATGGACTTTCATTCAAGATATCTACAACAAAAACGAAGATACTCCACTAAAAAAACTTGAATATTATTATAAAAAGCTTAGTTCAATCGTTAGTGATTACTTGGATTACAACATATTTATGAAATTGTTGAGGCTTGAAAGCTTTGGTGGTCTGGACTTTGGTGAGCAGAAGGACAGAAATCACTCAGGCTTCACTGAAAATATCAAAAAGAAACCAAAATAATTACCAAATTCTTTTTTTATTTATGTAAAGCTTAATCCACCAGTATGTATAAGCTCTTTAGTCACAGTAATATTTTTAATGCTAAAATATAATTGTTGTTATTCAGGATTTAAAGCACACTTCATATTATTTATGGTTGTATTTACCAGTGGCACGTAGCACTAACTGTGTATGAAAAAATGGTTGTGTGTGCAAAATGTTTATTTGCTGTATCACAGGCAGTGATTTTATATTAGAGCCAACAACTGCATTTTAATCATGATCCACACAAAGGAGCAACATGTTATATTAGGTAGTTAGTGATTTAAAATATATTGTATACTTTAAAATTATGAAGTGGAAAAAAAAACAAATATATATATATATATATATATATATATATATATATATATATTTGAATGCTACATAAAACATACTGGTACAAACTTAAAACAATAAAAATGCAGGTTATGAATCAAATATATTTTCTTCCAGCTGGTGGCACCTATAATACTGCAGGAGTAACAGCGTTTACTTGGTTACAGCTGTAAGAAATACTGCTCGTATTTAATATGGACTATACGTTTTTAACAAATATCGTCCAGTTACATTTTTGATTGGTTGATTGGTCCATCCCTATATATAAAACTCAGAATGCTTTAATCTGAAAGAAGATTTTTTTATTATTATTATCATTATTATTATTATTATTATTATTATTATTATTATCAACATCTCCTAAACTGACTTTAAACTAAATGCAAAATAAATGCAAAATATTTTCATAGAAATGTATTTCTTTTAACATCCCTACCAACCCCATTAACATTCATCTACACATGAATATGCACAAAAACCCCCAATGTTCCTTTTTTATAAACAACTGTAATCAAGATGAAGCGTCCCTATAGGCGCGCACGCGCATGTGTGTGTGTGTTTCGGGAGAGTTTGCAGTGGCATCTGGGACAGGGAGTGTTGGAACTGAAGTGGTGCGAGCGGGAGCCAGCAGAACAGGCCATATGGAGACATGCTGGGGGAAAACACAGCCCGTTTGAAGAGATCTACTCTAGTGTGCCGTCCAGCACATTTATACATATGGAGGACACACGCACACACTCACTCATGCTCACATGCATGGACAGTCTAGTTAATGGGTTAACTACATGTGCCCATACACTGAGCTGAGGGAGGATTGAAACAATGAACCCTTTTTCAGAAATGCTTTCTTCTAATGCTTTTTTTAAAGTTTGGAAACTCTTTAAAGGATATGATGTGAGTCCAAAAGCTGTTGGCTAGAATAATAGGGACATGCTGAGAAATTTTATGCTTTCTTTTTTTTTTCTATTGCAACATTCTTGCTATGCCATAGGGAATAATGGAAAATATAGTTCTCTGACACAAACCTGATTATTGGGGAAAATGAGAAATAATTTATGGAAAGGTTAATAGTTATGCTTACATGCATAAATAATTTCCATATGAAGTTTAGTTCAATCAGTGTTCACTATTAGACCTTGTGAAAAATTCCACAATATTCGCAACATTATTCATGGCAATCTAAAAGATTTCTACTGAAAACAAGGACATTGTGGTGATTATTAATGACAATATCTCACATGTAATTTTTTTCTAGATGTAAACTTTTTACCCAAGAAATTTTCATTAATTATTAATACATAACATCATAAATATAATTTAGTTCTTAGTGAGTGATGGTACATTTAACAGAATTGAACAAACTTGCATTATAACAGTGAAATTATTTCAAAATAATGAAAGGGTTATATTTATGGGTTATATATACGGTGTTAAATATAAATATAAATGTATATATATAAACAAATATATATAAACTGCTGCTCCTCCCACTCCCAAGCAAACAAATACCCAAACTGTATTCACTGTATGCACTAATTTAAATTTTTTTATGACATCACTTAATGGTAGAACCAAAATGTTACACCATGTTATTGACCCATGATTATAATTACCTAAACTCATAATTCTACCATGTAATTGAGTGTTTCAACCACATGGTTGCGCTGTATATCTGCTACCACCTGTTCCACCAGACCACTAGTTCCACCAGATTTCTTTCTTTCTTTCTTTCTTTCTTTCTTTCTTTCTTTCTTTCTTTCCTCAGAACCGGCGAACCGGAGTGAAAGCATGTTTATTTTTAGAGTTGTTTAATTAGCCTCATCATTAAAGCAGTTTTGGACACTCTGAGGCTGATGTTTGTGGGCTCTGGCAGGGTGCGAGTCTCCAGAGGAAGGAAGAGAAAAAAAACGTTCTCTGTCAACTCTCAAAGTCCTGGTTTTTGCTGACCTGCGATGGCAGAGTTCATTTTGCGGTTCGAAGGAACTATGATCTTTTGCCGTTAACGAGGAGAATGAATGAAAGAAGTCCCTAGGAGAGTGATTAATTTATTTGGGAATGCATGATGGCGATTGGTCGATCGCTGTATTCTGGGGTCAACTTGTTTTTGCATAATGAGGGTGAAGCACAGGGTTTCGAGGAAAACATCTGTTGGTGTGTTTTTCTTTTTAGTTATTAAAGTAGTAATAACTCCGGTATTATGCATTTGTTTACTGTACAGGGACTTTTATCACATACTATATATGTTGTAGTTGTGGTGAAAACTACGCAAACAGAAGTATAAAGTATAGAATCATTGAAAGAGGGAGACAAAAGTCAATGAATAGCCACAAATAATAATAATAATAATAATAATAATAATAATAATAATAATAATAAATAAAAAATACAAATATGAAATATAAAATACAATAATCAAATAGTGGGCGACGCAGTGGCGCAGTGGGCAGTGTCGCCTCACAGCAAGAAGGTCGCTGGTTCGATCCTCAGCTGGGTCAGTTGGCATTTCTGTGTGGAGTTTGCATGTTCTCCTCGTGTTGGCGTGGGTTTCTTCCGGGTGCTCCGGTTTCCCCCACAAGTCCAAAGACATGCTCTATAGGTGAATTGGGTAAGCTAAATTGTCTGTAGTGTATGTATGTGTGTGAATGAGTGTGTATGGGTGTTTCCCAGTGATGGGTTGCAGCTGGAAGGACATCCGCTGCGTAAAACATATGCTGGATAAGTTGATTAATAAAGGCATAAAGCCGAAAAGAAAATGAATAAATGAATGAATAAAAATGTATCAGATGTTTATATTTAAATACTGACAAAAATCCATTTACATTTGTTTACTGATCAGGGATATTCAGAGATAGAGGCTAGAATAATCCAAAAATAAAAGAGTCAATGACAATATCCACAAAATATTTGTATCCACAATTTTTTTTATAAACAAACAAACAAATAAATAAATAAATATGTATGTGTGTACAGTATGTATACATATATTAATGCAATTTTAAAGCAAAAATGCAATTTCTATTCATTGTCTGATTTTTCTCACATTTCTCACGTATTAAATAAAAATAAATAAATTAAAAGGGAAATAAGTACATGGATGAATTAACAGATAAATAAATAAAAAAGAGACACTGATAAGTAAATAAATACATAAAAGAAAGTAATAAAGTAAATAAGTAAGAAAGTAAGTAAGTAATATTATAGATATTAATATGAAATATCTGAACACTGTCTAGAATCCTCGGCTGAGGGAGTTGGTGTGATATAGAGGGCTGGAAAGAGCGAGCGCTGAGAGTTTTTGAAGAAACTGTGGTAGCTCCCAGGGCACTGCACTCACATGTGGCCTGATCTATATTTTATTAATAGTGAAGTTCAATGATGATTGATAGATTGCTTTAATAGCGGTGCGCGAGCGGTGGTAAAGTCATCCTAGTCCATGGGATTTAGCGTGCACCTCCTTTACGTACACATTTACTCATCTATTTATTCAGCCAATCCTTATTTTATGGAAGGGGGGGGTGGCAGTTCCTCTCATTTCAAATATATCTCCAAGCACGAGCTTGGGGAATAAAGTTAATCTCCTGTGGAATTAAAATATTCATGAGGACATGAGGAAAAGATGGAAAAGAAGGAGTGCGGAGGATGGAGAGACGACTAGAGGAGTGGATGGGGAGGATAAATGGGTGATAAAAGACGGCTGAATGTAAAAGTGAAGCATTATGGGATGTTGGGGGTACGGTGTAATTCCCTGCAGGTTGCATCAGGCTGGAAAAAATCTTCAACACTATCAAGTGCCGCACATATTCTTGTGAATCTCGAGGAAATTGAACATCCTGATTTTTGCGGATTTTTGCGAACAAGAATCATGCTTTGATCAGAATGTGAACAGCGGTCATTATTGTAGGTCCAAATGTACATTTTTGAAGGCTAAAGTTGACAAAACAAAAAGGTTACAGTTTAACAATTATAATGCAGTCCTATGGGCCAAAAGCTGTCACTTATGCCTCATTTCCACTGAGCGATAGAATACAGTACAATTCGGTATGGTCAACCTGATCAGGCTTGCGTTTCCACTGCTAACAGAACCCTTACTTGGTAGACATGATGTATGGCAAAAAGTTACAATCGACATTATTCTCACTCAAAAACCACTCAAAGTACTCAAATTTATTTTTTATTTATTTATAATTTATATGAATCTATATGGCATCTATATGAATTATCCAATAATGAGCCAAAATGTAAATCAGTTATGTATGGTCATAAATTGTGGCTAGTAAGGGCAAAAGGTAATCTAAAAGTAATCCAAAAGTAGTCAGAACACATTACCCAAAAGTTGCGATCAACGTCATTCTTGCTCAAAGTAGAAAGCTGTATGGTTAATTTATATATCGTGTCTTTTGCATGCCCAAGTTCATTATTTCTAAAGTTAAACTTTTCAAACAGAGAGAGAAAGAGGTGCACCTCATGTGCAAGTAATCTAAAAGTAATCAAAAAGTAGTCAGAAAAGATTACATAAAAGTTACGATCGATGTCATTTTCGCTTGAAGAAGAAAGCCGTATTTCACATATCGTGTCTTTTGCACACTCAAGTTTATTATTTCAAAAGTAAAAAATTTTCAACTAGACAGAGGAATAAACGGCTTTGCGCTTTCTACACGTTTAGACGTGACATGTGAATGGCCCTATAAACAACAATGGAAAACATACAGCAAATCCTGCTCTTGCTTCTTGGCATGTGGTTGTTTGTCACGAGAAGAAAAGAAAAAAAAATAGTTTGAGTCGGAGTCGACCATGGTTCATTGCTGTGCACAACATATTATTGTTATGGTGTCCTCAGTCTTTTTAAAAAGTGCTTCTTGTGTTGTCGTTCCTCTGGCATGTTGCATGCACAAGGGACTATTTTCTCTAAACCAATAGTCAGAGTTCAGTAGCAAGTCTTGCTCCACCTTTTTGGCACTATATTGCTGTGCTAGGAATCCTTATGAAAGTGTCCCAAAAAGTGGCATGGTATGGATTGCTATTTTGTTAATTCTGACAGTGCAAATGGAAATAAATGCATACCACACTGTACTCTACCAAACCATACCACTCAGTGCAAATGAGCCATTAGAGATTATTTAATGTTGTTGTTTTATTTCTTTATGAGGTAAAATGTAATATTGCATCCAGTGGTAATCAACAATTGGACTTAACTCGTAGATTATAAAGTCCACATAATATTAGTCAAGTTTTGTGGGCCAAAAACTCTCATAATATTATAGTTTTTGTCACCAAGCCAATTTAACATTTCAACTAAAGACTTTTAAGACTTATGTAAATTAGTCTGTATGCAATGACTGACGAAATGTGAGATTAGATCCAACCTGATCTAGAAGAAAACCATAATCAATCAATTTGTAGAATCTGAATAACTGTAAATGGCATCTATATGTGAAAGCCATCTATATGAAATTTACAAGTTTGCCAAAATGTAAATAAGATTGCCATGTTGGCTAGTTAGGGCAAAAGTAATCTAAAAGTAATCCAAAAGTAGTCAGAACACATTACAACAACAAAATATCAAAATAATTAAGTAAATAAATAAAGATGGGTCTAAGACCTAATCAGAGCTGTGTTGATATAGACCCATATTACAAAGCAAGTTGAGAGAAATGTATGGTTTTTTATCAAGAATTATCCACCCTTATTGACTTTTTCAACTAATCAGGCTCATTTTGCTACAGTATTTTTAAGACTTTTATATGTAAATGAGCCAATATTTTGTTATTGATATAATAATGTAAGATCAATAATGTCTACCCCTAAACAAGTGTCACTGGGGCGTAAGCAGATTTTACAAAAAGCATTATATGAATTCATACAAAGTAGACACGTATTTGCCATGTGTAAAACATAACAGCTCCCTCTATTGCCATATGATTGAGCTGGTGGTTTTACTTAACAGGCATTGATGTGTAAATGTGTTATTTTTTTGTAAATGAGTTTATTGTTGTGATGTCCAGTGCTGGGTAGTAACTGATTACATGTAATCTGGATAATGTAATCAGATTACAAAAGCATAATACTTATTAGTATTTAAAGAATATAATGTTGTAAAAGCCTCATAATAATCAGATCACAGTAACTTTTTATGAATAACAGTATTACAAATTATTAAGACAGTGGTAGTTTATTATTCAGAATTTATCAATTCTCTTTTGAATTTAAACACACAATAAGCTAGTTACGTCAAAAGTAATCTAAAAGTAATCAGCACATTCACTAAAATGTAATCTAAATCATATATTATTATTATTATTATTATTACTCAATATTATTTCCCTACAGCCACATGGGTATGCGTGTGATACATAAAAGTAATCCAAAAGTAATCCAAAAGTAAATCCATAAGTCATATACATTACCTAAGACAAGTAAACTTGATCTTGTAAATGACTAGACATTTTAAGTAATTTCAAGCAACGTTACCCAGCACCAATAATGTCAGTCCACAAATAAAATTTTAAAAAGCTGTGCCAGTCATATATGTTGTGTAATATATAGTTGCATCGAATATATTATTGGATCAATGGTCTTTTACTGTGGGCGTAGCTATCCAGTGTACTTCACTGCATCCTGGCTGGCTCGCCAAATTAGTTTCACATTTGCACTGCTATTGTAAAACTATCTATCCATGTTTCAAAAATAATAATTATATGGTTCTTTTTCAAATTGATTGTTGTATAATGTGCATGTGTCTCACCTCGGCTGAGTCCGTCTGGTCCCCGTAAGATGCGGCACTCCTCGATCTGTCCGAAGGGAGAAAACATGACCCGAATGTCGTTCTCATTGCATTTCTTCGACACCATCCCGATGAACAGCTTTCTATCCTCCACCGCTGAGCAAAAGAGGAGAGGTGGAGAAAACAAGTGTGACCAACGTGTGCTAAAATAGACATTGAGGCTGCACATGATCAGCGTCTCATTTGCACATCAATGACAAACACACACACTCATTTTTGCTTGGTTCTCTCTGATCTTTTCTTTCAGTGACCCGGGTGCTTTCTCTTCTGCCATAATCTACATGCGCTGCCTTTCTAGTCCTCGTGGGGAACTTCCTATTTATGAGCTTGAAGGCCATAATTATGATGCGATGTGCATTTTAGTGGGAATAAAATGGATGCGATTTCATTTTATTTTTCTCTCTTTTTTCTCAGTACAACATAAAGACGAGCAGCTCTTTAGTACTAATGCAACAAAATGAAGAGGAAAAGGTGCATTAGATGAGTAATTGATGCCTTACGTTTTTTATCTTTTTTTTGTGTTGCCACAGAGAATGATGGGAAATGTAGTTTTGTTGCTCGCCTCATTAACTGGAGGAACAAGCAGCTCTTTTCTGGCAAGTGTATTGCATTTTTTTATAATCAACAGTAGACAAAACTTCAGCCAAATGGAATTCTACAATAAAAATATTCATGACGTTGGAATTTGTGAAATATTTTGGCTAATCTGATTTAACTTTCAGCTATATTAAACAGCTACGGAAACAAAAACAATGAAGGGACCACATTACATTTCTCAGTTTCTCTGGATTTACTGCTGATAATATCTTCCATATTTAAAATAAAATGTTGTCATTTGAATCAAGTATTGGATTAAGCTGTAAAAAAAAAGCTGTCATGTTTTCAGATATGTTTATATTCATTTTTACACAACACAATAGCAATGTTATAACTTCAGAATAATAAACATTTGATGAAATAACAATGATTTTATTTTGACCAACTGTCATTAAATTTAATTTGCTTATTTTACAAAAAGGGGAAGTGTACATTAATCAACGTTCCCCAAGAACACAAATGTAGCCAAATTAGCCCAAACACTAGTTTTCATTGGTTGTCTTGCCAGATGTTAAAGGCCATACCAATAAAAATACTAATTCAAACTATAAACAATACTCAAATGAAAGACAAAAAACAAACACAACAACAATATCAAAAGCTTTACAATGTTGATTATTAAGAAGCCATTTCTTAAAATTGTACTACATGATGCGCATTCTCTATTAAATATGTGTTAAATGACAACATATTAATTCAAAATTTGGAAAACTTTAAATGTTATCAGGCCTTTATAAAACTTATTATTAACTGAAATATTTACTGAAGAATCCAGAGAAACAGAATTTTCAAATCAAATCACACATGATGCACATTCAAAGCACATATGATGGAGCCATGTGTATTAATTCTGTTGTGACTTTAAGTGCCGTTTTAAGTACCTGTAGTCATTGACTTGGTGTGGATCACCAAGGTACAATTTAAACAAAGATCTTATATGTTCTACTGAAAAAAGTCACCTAATTTAATTATTTCTCATACAGTATATGCATCAAAAGGAATTTCCACCTAATTTGAATAAATAAATAAATGCAACTTCAGTGACAGTCATTTAGATGTCTTAAATCTGAAAAACTCATCATACTTGGAGAAAAACCAAACAATAAGGAAATATATTTAAAAAAATGATTCTAAATACAAGAATAAAATGACATATATGTATATAGTGGCGATTTACAGTCGTGTGCCTGTGAATGCTTGAATGAGCGACTGAGAAAGAGAGAGAGAAAGAGAGCAAGAGTGTGGCAACTGTAATCCAATTTTTAGTTTAATGAAGAATGTGTCAGCTCTTACCGCTGGGCGGCCGATAAGCAAGCTGCTGCACTCTGGGAAATCGATAGCTCACTTGTTTATTTTGCTGTTTGAATTGTTTGTGCATTTAACGGTGACAGGATGAGCTAGCGATAAGTGCTATTTCAAACACACACACACACACTGTCATATCAGAAGATTAACACACACACGCAGGAGCAGCCTCTCGGTCTGATGGGTTACAGTTTACTAATGAGCACAAATAATGCTTTATAGCTGCGCTTACAGTCAATGTTTCATATACAATCATTTTGAGACGTTTTATGGAGAGTCACGTCTGTAAAATGACTGATCGCAGACAGATGCTTTTCCACTGACAAATCTGACTCTGAAAATACATGAAACGCTGTTCGCGGGCCATTTTATTTCCATAATAAGTCATTTCGGGAGGCAGAACGAGTTATTACATTTTGATGAAATATTCCACAAATATTTATGCTTTGCAATAGCATGCAGCGAATCATGCACAATAAGAGCAAAGACTAGCATTAGAAAAGTTATTATCCGCTGACTTTTGGAAAATAATTGTGTTTTGGACTAATCTGGGAATTTATCGTACAGGCTGATTTGTGAAGCAGTCTGAGAGATTCACTGAAAAGGATCAAATCAGAAGAACAATCGATATTAATATGGTTTGCGAGCAGGTCTGTCTACACAACAATTTCTAGCTGATGAAAGATATTTTAAAAAATGAACTGTTTTCAGTATTTTTAAAATGACGAGTCAGTATGATTTATTTAAAGATGTTAATACTTTTATCTTTCATCCTTGATTCCCATGTCCTTGCTGGTCTAAATAACTAAAGAAAATTAAAAACTAATATTAGTGTTTTATTACGAGTAAAATTAGTCAAAGGTGACAAACTAATTCAAAAGAACCAACAAATGATTAAACAAGAATGACAGACAGTCTGTCTTGTTAATTCACTTGTTGGTTCTTTTAAATTGACAGATACAGTAGAGAGATGGATGGATGGATGGATAGATAGTGCCTATAGAAAATCATCATACCTCTTTGAAATACAGCCTAAAATCAAATCACACTCCAAATAACTTTTCCAGCCTTTAAACGTTTTTGTAGCCTTTTCCTAACCTTTGCCTTTCTAAATCTTTATCTCGAAGGTCTTTTGAAAGCAGAGTGTAATGTGAGTAAAGATATAGATTTTCACAGGGTATGATGATTTTCTATCGGCACTGTAGATAGATAGATAGATAGATAGATAGATAGATAGATAGATAGATAGATAGATAGATAGATAGATAGATAGATAGATAGATAGATAGATAGATAGATAGATAGATAGA
>CAIGQV010000785.1:2547560-2578455 GCA_903798115.1 Danio jaintianensis | reverse complement strand
CAAAAATACAAAACGATTTTTTGTCAATTGACTACCTTCATGGCAAACCGACAACGAATTGATGTCTAACATTGGCGTCAAAAATTAAATCGATTTTATGTCAATTGACATCCTTGATGTCAAAACAAAATCAAATTGACGTGAAACACTGGCATCAAAAAACATGTCAAAAATCATTTACAGGTCATTTTATAATAGTTTATAATCAGTTCTTCAATTTGATTCCCTTTTTACGTGTTTTTTGATGTCATTTTGACATCAAGGTGCCTGCTGGGTAATTTTCCTTTTCCTGGGTAACTATGCTTATATACTATGTTTATATACACACTATAGGTAATAACGTGCACTTTTTGAAAAGCTATCATTGGGACGATAATTATTGTGAAAAGCGCAATACAAATAAACATGAATTGAACTGAATTACTGGCAAAAGTAATTCTATCAAATGCACTTTTAACTGCCTCTGCAAATTATCAAAAGTGGACAAGCTGGAAGCACATTTACACCAGTATTTAGCATTATCCACTTGCCAAAAAAAAGCTTGTCAATATTCACATAGACATATGATGGTCCAAAATTCGGGTTTTGCATGTACAGGAGAATTAAGAGCCGTTTAAAATGATTTTAGACCTACAACACAAAACGACAGCACATATAAGATTTTTAAAGATCTAACATTTGAATTTTGAGACCTTTTTTAAAAACTTTTTTAGAAACCTTAAAAACCTCTCTGGGCAGGCGGCTCACTGGGATTTAAAACACACCATTTGCCCTTTCATATGTCCTGATCGAAGTAAGCCAAACCACACGCAAACACACACATCTCACACATCAAGGTCAGACAGGCAGTGTGACTCCAGGAAGGATATTTCCTGTCATCGTGTTCATCAACTGTCAACCTGCGACTATATTTAGAAGAAGAAGAAAAAAATCACCAGAACAAACAGCCTCCTGTAAACTTCACATACCAAGTCAGTCGACAACAAAGAAAACTTACAAAAGAAAATCCTTTTCTAAGGTCTGATCATAGATATTTAGAAAATGCTCAGCTGAAAAAGACAATACACTGCAAAACTTTAATGAATCACCATATGCCCTCAGTTGATTGATTATGTTGAGAATTGTGAACATGCATTGTATTACAGGTTTTCTGAAATGTTATGTGTTAAAATGCATATGACTTGCCAAACATTTAATTATATATGTGCTAATTTGCATACATGAAGTCAATTTGAGATATTGGAGACAAAGGTTTTTACTGAGGGGGATATCGTAATCTCTTAGAAAAATACTGCGAACAGCTAGAAAAATGAAAGTTTCCTCTTAAAATATTGCATTTAAGGCAAATTATGTATGAACATATTACTCTGCAAAATATAGATATGAATAAAACTGTGCAGTTTGCTGTATGACACACTTACAAGTGTATTTTGGATGTTTTCTTTACAGTACTGAAAAAAGCCCAAATTCTAAAAATTGACAGGTGCATGAAAAAAACAGTGTTTTTGCCTACAGTGTCTCGCCTTTACTGTGGAGAATGACAGACGTGTGTATGTGTGTGTGTGTGCATGTGTGAGATGTACAAAACTGTTCTGTTAATCACTCCACTTGTTAAAAGTGTGAAGGGGAGGTGGGTGCTATAGAAGTTTCCATGGTAACTCTTGAAGCGTGAGGCGCCGATGTGATAAATGTCACACTTGCTAATGAAGCAGCGAGCTGGAGAGATGCCGTCTTTCCGCGCTAACGAGGAGACACGCACACACACACACAAGGCATAAAAACACAATAATAACAGCCTCGCTTTATCCATTTCTAACTCGCTGCATTACTTCAATTTTGAAACAACAAACCCACCAAAGCCATTATATATATATATATGAGCAATATCCCAGGGGTAGCAGTGCGATGTGGCTGTATATCGGCACTGGTGGGAGGATTGCGTTGCCTCAGTGTCCCACCAGTGACAATATACAGCCATATCGCACTGCTACTTGTGTGATATTGCGTTTATACAACAGTTCGACGGCATAATCGTGTATATAAAAAAGAAAATCAAACATGGAGAGTCTCAAAACACTTTACTAAGAGGAACTACTTTCTTCCGCCACTCCTTCACATCTGCAGCTGACGTCAGAACAGCAGAAACCGTTGCTCATTCACTAATGTCACTTTAGAGCTAGTATTTGAATGAGTCTCTAGCGTACTGTCTAAAGTGATGACAAAACTGGTGATTTTGATCCCATTTTAAGATTATAAGGCTGAACGGCATGAAATGCCATCAGTCTACAGAGATTTCCCAGTATTTCTCTGTTGCAATCGGGAGATCACAATATTACTATGGTATAAATACAGCACAGCAACATACAAAAGAGGGAGATCGACTTAGAAAGTCATTTACCTGTTTAATTTTTTGATCAGCTGTAGTTTGAAATTACGCTGTTTTTCTCTTAGGGCTTATTATGTGGTCTCTGTCGCCATCTTGTGGATGAACAGGACAGGCTAATGGCCGCCGATGCACTGTCTCTCAGAAATTATAAATATTTTCAAATAGGCACTATCCTTATAAATAAACTGCATAGTTGCAATCTAAACAACTACATTCTCGACTAAAAAAGCCTCAAAACTACATTATGTTGCCCAACAGCAGCAATATTTGTCAAACTGTAGAGTGTCCTCTGCTTATTGCTGTAAGTGGGTGGAGCCAATCAGATTCAAGAACCCGCCAACTTATCCAGCACATGTTTTACACAGCGATACAAACACACACACACGCGCGCACACGCACACACACACACGCACACACGCACTCATACACTATGGCCAATTTAGTTTATTCAATTCACCTATAGCGCATGTCTTTGGATTGTGAGGGGGAAACCCAGAGGAAACCCACGCGAACACAGGGAGAACATGCAAAACTCCACACAGAAATGCCAACTGGCCCAGCCGGGACTCGAACCAGCAACCTTCTTGCTGTGAAACGACAGTGCTAACCACTGAGCCACCATGTTGTCCTATATATATAATATTTCTAAATAGACAAGCTAAAACTACTCAAACAAACACTGGGTTCTCAACAGTTTCATTGACTTTATCATTGACAAAAAAATCAAAAGCCTTATCTGCTTTCTTGAAAAATGGCCCTTGTCATTTTCTATGCAGTTTATCAATGAATAACAAAAAGCTTCATATTTCATTTTGCTGTGAGCTTTTTGATTCAATTAAAGCCATGCTATTATTATTAGCAGCGTGTTTATAATAATTCATTATTATTATTATTTTGATCATAATAAAATACAAAATTACAATTCATGTCTTTGTAGATGTGCACAAGTTTACTCAATAATATGGCATTTATTTCATTTGTGATGGCATATGACAAAAGTACAGTCATTAGATATATTATTCTATATATTATTCTTTTTTTTTAAGAGAAAGTTTTTGAAAATGATATTTATATCATCTACAAATATCCAAAGATGTCATTTTGTGCGGTAATTGCCGTAAGTGAAGGAAATGACAATGACTGAAAAGATAAAAATATTCTTTATTCTGACCACACTGCAAAAAAAATGCTGGATTCCACACAATTAATTCCTGTTGTCCCAACACAAATCGATTAAGTTAACAAATGTAAGTGTATTGACCATAAAAAAATTAAGTTGCTCCCCAAAAAACTCTGTTGCTTCAGCTCATTTTAAATAAGTAGTTTGAACAAGCAGCAAAAATAATAGTTTTCCCATGCCACAAACTCCGTCCATCTTAAAGTATGCACACACACAGGACAACCAGACTGCTAAAACAAAGCAAACCGTGTTTCCGTGCAGATGTTTATGGACTGAAGTGCTTAAGAGGAAAAGAGCTCCTCAAATGACACTACACACAGCACACTTCAACTCGCTGCTCCACACACACTTCTGCTGCTGAAAGCGGCTTGAGTGCAAATCTGAGGCAACAGTGTGACAGAATTGCCAAAATCCTGCCAACACCACTGCGTTTAAAAAAAAAAAAAAAAGCCTCCCTGTTGCGATGGAAACCGGGTGGAGCGACTGATGCTGATGCTGCGAATGGCAGAGCTGGGCCGTCCGTACATCTCCAAATAACACACACACACACATGAAGGGGACACTGTGTTATGGGCTGCCATCCAGTATTACAGGGGTTTGACTCGGGTATCAGCATGCATGTCAAGCTGTGTATGTGTGTCTGAGTGTGTGTGTGTGTGTTGCTGGCAGGCAGACAGCAGGTGCAGAAGGTGGAGTATATCAAACATCAGGAGCAATCATAATGACCAGGAGTTGGACCACCATCAAACTTCTACAGGTCAGCACATACTGGCCCGCGGCTCACCTGTGTGTGTGTGTGTGTGGGGAGCATCTGGACAGCAGGTCCTTCATCTGACAACAGCCCATCTGCTCAACCGTCTCCCTCTTAATTCTTTCTCATCATCCTTTCATATCCTTTTCACTCCATAAATCCGTTTTATCGCCTCTTAAACTATTGGAAGTTGGAATACGGTGTGCATTTTCACTTTATGAAGGCTGAAATGAAGGTTTTGTCATATCTGTGATTATTTTGTTGGCTTTTTAATATTGGCGTACGTGTCAGTTCGGTGACCCTGGTGGCAAGACATTTGAATTGAAACAAATGGCATTTTAATTGAAATATGTTATAAATGAAGTGATTTGCTTGATATGTGGGTCAATGGCAAATAAGAGCAATGATGATAAAAGGGAGGACAGTTTTTTATTTTTAAGTCTAGTAGGAAAATGCATTCTGATATCTGATGAAAAGTATATACATGTTTTAAATATTTTATATTAAAATAATATTAACTTAATTTATGGCTGGGTGATATCACATTATAAGTCATCTCATACCTGATTAAAAAAAAAAAATATATACATATATTGGTGCTTGTTCAAACTACTTATTTAAAATGAGCTAAAACAACACAATTCTTGAGATTTTTTTGGGACAACGTAATGGTTTTATGTTCAATCCGCTTAAATTTGTAAAGTTAACTTAATCGAGTTGTGTTGAGACAACATGAATGAATTGTGTGGAACCCTGCATTATTTACAGTGTGCGTGCCATTTCTGAAAACTCAAACAATTAATAGTTTTTATATATACTGACTAAATACATTTATTTACAACTTCAGAACAAATGTTTGATTAAGAATAAAAAATATAAAAAAAAAATGAATGAAATAAAAAACATAAAACATAAAATATTGGTATCATAAAACATAAAATATCTCCAACATAAAATATTGTTTAATAAAATGCTAAATGTAAAATTATGCAATGTAAATGGTAAATAAATGGCTAAATGTAAATGTAAAAAAGTATGTTTGTACTAACAAGTGTGTAACTTTGTAATTGTTATTCTCGTTTCTGCTTTCAGTGTAACATTGTGCTCGTCCAAAATGATTAAAAAGTATAGATAGATAGAGCCTCATATCAAATAGACATTTTATTTTGTCAATACGATATATATATACATACATTATGTGGAGTGACAAAATAAGACTGCTTATCATACTACAGGAATAAGAATGACTAAATTTCATACAGGAATAACAGTGCAATCTGTGCATTAGAATAATCCTTTTGTTTACTTTCCTTGGCGATGACGTAATGATGGAGTAATGATGACGTATTTATTTTTAGCTGCGTAAGGCTTAAATAAAAATGTTTTTTTCGAATGAAGATTGTTTGATCAAAGGTTTACAAGAACTGAAAGACTACAGTGCTTCATGTTTTCTTCGTGAATTTCCAACTAAAAACCGGACAAAACGTGGATTGGATTACTTGTTACCGAAAATTGATCACACAAGATCAGTATGTCGTGTGGCGGGGAGTGGTCGTCCACGGACTGTCCGTACTGTTGAAAATATCACCACTGTCGAAGACATGGTACTGAGCCAAGAAGAAGCGCCCCGATCCCATCGCACTCTCCGACAGATTGCATGGGAGTCTGGAATCCACAGGTGAAAAATGTATGCATATCATATAATGTCATCTATTTGCCATCTAATTACAGAATATAATAAAAAATTTAGGTATTTTGACGAAATTCTGACAGAATTAATTTTGCTTGGATATATATATCATCATATTACATTTAATTACCTACATTTTCCTCCATTATGATATCAGAACAATGTATTGCAGATTTTACACCCCCCCCCAAAAAAAATATAAAAATGTATTTTAATTAAAAGCTTACAAAACTGTGCGCGTGAACCACCCTTTTAATCTATTTCTGAATAAAGCAATCCATTCCAACAAACAAAACGAGTGCTGTTCCGCCAACCCGTACGGTTCAGTCCCCTGTTTACTCTCCTCCAAACAGCTCTTCTCCAAACACAGCCACGACACTTTGCAGAAAACACTCCTGATTGCCGAGCACAAAAGACAACATTTGATTTGCTCCAGTGACGCGTGGAGTTAAATTACTCCTGCTTGTGAACTAAACCACATACGCATGCCTTCAATCGTCTGCAAAAACGCAGAGCAGATGAGCTGTCGTTCCTCGGAGGAAAAAGTGCGCCCACTTTCTCTCCATTCAGTCATGTCTTTCGGAGATGTTTCGGAGGACATTCAAACTGCCTTAATTAGACCTGGGCCGAACTTCATCACACCTTGACAAATGCAAAACGCTGCTCAAGCCATCATTAAAAAAAAAAACCAAACAAACATGAATGGACTCAAACAGGATGATTTAATTTTAAAACGTCAATTAACTAAATGAACAAATCTGTGTAGTAGCACGTATATTTGCCCGGGTGTGGTAGCGCTATCAGCCCGGTTATGAGTCACGGCAGGATTAGCCAACGCCGCTAGCTAGTCTTTCACGGCCCTTTTGTTCTTTCTCCATCCACCTTTAATTCCCTTCGTCTGGAGGAGCATCACTGTCAGAAACAAAGAGCCTGTTTACACCTGGTGTTAAAGGGGACATATCATGTGCGTTTTCATCCCCAGATTGCGTCTGTGAAGTTTCAGACTAAAACACAGATCATTTATTATAGCTCTTCAAACTTGCTCCTATTTGGGTGCGAACAAAAATGTGTTTTTGTGTGTGTCTCTCGAAATGCAAATGAGCTGCTGCTTTTCAATGAGGGCGGAATCTTTATATGGTGGTCCAGCCTGATCTTACAAGAAAATGTTTACGCAAAGGTATTGTCAGAAATTCGTAAGACCCCACCCTTAAACCTAGCCCTCATTGTGTGATGAGCAAATCATACTAGAATATATGAATGAGATCGTACAAATTAATATGAATTAGCCACTTAATCAAAAAGCTATGAATTGGTGTGAGATAGCATTGGCTACTCTGACAGAAACAACAAAACAATCATAATTCAATTATACAAAATGGAAAGGAAGAGGTTATAGCTTCTAGACTGAAACCAGGACGTTTCTGAATGGTTGGTAGATACTTTTATGTAGTTGTAGTGGAGTAAAGTTGATTCAACTAACATGTTACTGGTCTGTTCTGATGTGCAAACATTATACTATTAGTGTTGTTTCTTATACGTACATAGATAACATAAATAGTCCATCAACAACTGATATGTAGTTCTTATTTCATGAAATACAGTTTTTTTAAATGTTTTATTTATCACTTATAAAACTCGTCAAAGTGGCGTTAATCAGTTTATTTAAAGTATGCAACATACATGGACACAATTTCAGTCACCAAAACAAGTCTTGTTACTAATATATTAATATAATTACTTCAGATGTTCTAAAAATATTTGGTAAACA
The DNA here is from genome assembly GCA_903798115.1 of Danio jaintianensis. Taxonomy (NCBI): domain Eukaryota; kingdom Metazoa; phylum Chordata; class Actinopteri; order Cypriniformes; family Danionidae; genus Danio; species Danio jaintianensis. The sequence goes on along the minus strand of CAIGQV010000785.1, from coordinate 2,570,680 downwards.
AGTTGAAATAGTTATTACAATGCTCTCAGGAAGACTTGATTCTGATTGGTCAGTCACCACATTCTAAAAAAATAAGTTTTTTAACAATGACAAAAACTAATAACACAGGCACATCCGGGTACTTTGAATCATCTTCGTCAGTAAATATGTTCACAGCCATATTTATATGCTTGTCCGTTACATCACTATTTTTGACCGTTTGGCGCCATCTTGTGACTGCATAATGCATAGGTTAGTGCATGCTCCATTCAGCCAGTTTCTGTAAGCTTTAAATTGAATTAAAGAGACAATTACTACTGCTTAGATCAATGATTAGCATCTAATTGTTTCGTTTTGTGCCAAGTATCCTTCTAATAAGCGGGAGAAAGTACATCTAGGTGGTTTTTTTTCTGCAGAATAAAGCTTTTCAGTCTTATTCAACAGGCTGCTGATACACCTGTCATGCTTTATTCTGCAAGAACAACCACCTAGACATACTGCATCCCTTACATATTTACTTATGTAAATTGTGCGAGCTTATTTGGAAACATAAAAACAGAAAATCTGAAACTAAATTCCTTCATAAAAGTAGCAAAACGTGGACTAGGAAATGCATTTAAACACCAGGTGTAAACACCAATGTGTCTCCCTCGTCTACTTGTGATCTGATTGGCCAAAATGAATCTTCATACCATTTGTAATTGTGATGAAAAGATGGGTGCGAACTTTCAGGAGCGGCTAGCAAGCAAGCAGCTCTCCCATAATGCTTTTTTATTAGGGAGGTGTGTGAAATGTTTCATTAGGGCGCATTAGGGGAGGCGTTGGTTTTCATTAGCGTTTATGGGACGGAAAAACACCATCATTACATTGCAATTAACATCTGAACAGATGGCGGAGACGAGACTAGATGTCTGTCTCTCATGTTCTCCTTCGCAAGAACCACCTCCGTGTTTTTCACACTCATCTGCGAGGAACAGAGCGAAGCTGGCAGGGGGAGGACGAAATGGATGCATTAAAACCAAAAGAAAACATGAGAGTCAATAAAATAAACAGTGCTAAGAGAGCTTGACGTGATGGAGCGCTGGTGAGCATGAGCTGGCCAAATTATTACGCACACACACACACACACAATGATGTGACCCAAAGAGAATGAAAGCACTCTGAACATTTGGCTTCAGAGGCAGCCGAAAAGCACCATATGCTGATAATATGTCAGAAGGGAACCAAGTTTGTGTGCGCACACAGACACAGACACTCTCTCTCTCTCTCTCTCTCTCATATCCTCTGCCCTATTATTTCTGCACTAGAGATGAGATACTGATTCTTGTGTAGCAAAAAAAACCCTTAAATAATACAACAATCGGCAAAAAAAATGTAAAATATAATACAATATATATATATATATATTTATATCTATATATATATATATATAGTTAGATCGCATTAAAATGCTCAATAATGTAATCAATGCATAAGCACAAACAACAAATTTCATAAGAAAAAAAGGTAGATAGTAATATCACAATAAAGCTCCATTTATTGAATATTAGTTAACTACATTAATTTAAAAATACCGAAAAAATTGTATGTATTGTAATAAAATGTTATGTGATGTTATTTATATTATTAATTAAAATATTTATTTGTTTTTAAAATAATATATTATTTTTATTTGTATCATATTAGATAGCATATATAATCCATATAGCTCTTAACATTATTATTATTATTATTATTATTATTATTAATATTAATAATTTGTATTATTATTATATTATTTAAAAAAATATTTATATTATTTATTTCTTGATTCTGATTATATATTTTTATTTTTCATAATTTCAAGCAACATCTTTCTCTCCTATTCATATCAACAACTGAAATGTCTGCAGTTTTGTTAATCTGGCAACCTCAGCCCAAACACTTGCTAAACCCAGAGTCTCTGACACTCCAGTACTGTGTGCGCTGATGCCTGCAGCTGTATCTCAGATAGCGATAACTGTGTGTGTGTGTGGTACAGGTGCGTGTTGGTTGTGTTTGTGTCTCTTTATCCATGGCCCGGCGCGTTTGAAAGGAGGAGAGGAGAAAGAGCACACACTCGTCTAAACGCCACATTGATCTTTCGCTCAGAGAATTCAGACAAGCACATTAGAATTCAACATCAGAGACTGAGCTCAACACAGACTGCAGATTACAGTGTGTGTGTGTGTGCGTGTGTGTGTGTGTGTGTGCGTACGTGTTTTTGTGACATGTCAGGACACAAATCTGTATAATGACATAGGTATGACACAGGTATTACAAAAAGGAGGTGAAATATGAGGACACAGCTGATGTCCTCATTTCTCCAAAAGCTTATAAATCACACAGAATGAGTTTAATCAGAGAGTAAAGCTGTACACTGTTTCCTGTGATGGTTGGGTTTAGGGGTAGGGTGGGGTTAGGGCAATACAAAATACGGTTTGTGCTGTATAAAATCAATGGAAACCTGTGTAATGTACCCACTTTTCACAAAAACAAACGTGTGTGTGTGTGCTTGTGTCTGTGTGTCTGTGTGAGATTTGGATATAGGCTCTAAATATAGAAATGTATTCCATTATAATCCCATTATCTCGTTAACATAGCGAACAACAGACACTATCAGCAGACTAAACATGTGGTATAACTGTATCTCACATGCAAACATGTCTTTGCCACTATTTTTTTTAATTCAATAAAGAGATAGTCACCCAAAAATGAACATTCTTTCTCGTTACTCGCCTCTATACTCGCCTCAATAAATGTATCTTAACGCAATGAACAAGCATTTCAATGAAAAATAGAGGAAGATGAAAATAAAAAAAGAAAGAAATATTACATAATATAAAGAAAAATTAACTACAATAAATACAATATATTAAAATAAAAGGTAAATAATGTATCGTAAGGTAACAGATATAATGTTACGTTAATTAATATTAAAGATTGAAAATGTATGAAATGAAGTAATAAAATGAATATAAAGTAACAACATTATATGAAATAAAGTAAATACAATAAATGCAATGTAATAAATTAAAATAATTTAAGGTATGTTCAGGTAAAGTAACTGATAACAATGCAAATATAATAGAAAAGATAATAAAAAAGGTAAGGAGGTATGAAAATAATGTAATAAAATAAAAATAAAGAAACAACATCATATAAAATAAAGCACAATAAATACAATATGATAAATTAAAATAAAAAAAATGCAAGGTAAGGTAACAGATGTAACGTGAATCAATATATTAAAAAAGAAAGAAAAGCAAAAGAAAAGAAAAAATGCTCAGATTTGATTGGCTAATACTATTGTTCCCCACCCACATGGACTTGATGACATCAGCAAAAATGGACATTATTACATGAACATTACCGTACCTTCTCAAGTACATTACATCCATTTTTCTGAAAGCTCTCTAAAACGTGTTAAAGAAATAAACAGTGTAGATTACGATTTGATGTTGTTACGTGGAAGTCAAGAACGCTCTATATAAAAGAGACTGCAGTGCTGTGAGGAAGAGCGGGGAATAAAAAGAAGAGAAAAAAAGGAGAAAAGAAAGATGAGAAGAAGCATTCATGGATTAATCCAGCAGACAGATCACAGCACCTCCGCTCCTGCTAAATGTTTCATAAACCTTATTCTGTGTGTGTGTGTGTGTGTGTGTGTGTGTGTATCCACAGAGAGATCTCTATTAGGCTGAATCGTTTCTTCACACAGTGTCCACAAATCTTATGGTTATCCGTGCTTATAGCGCAAACGACATCAAAGTGAAGCATGCAAAAATTGCCATGTGTGTGTGTGTGTGTTAGTACCTCTGGCCTGTTCTGTGCGCTCATAATTAGATTTGCTGTGTAATAAATAAAATGAAGTAACATGACCTGACACAATGTAGAGCAACTCAAAATAAAGCATGAAAATAAAGTAAAAAAATTAATATAAGGAAACGTAACGTAATACAAAATAAAGTAACGACAATAAATACAATATAATAAATTTAATTAAAATAATGTAACGTAATGCGACAAATGGCATAACTAGAATTAATATATCAAATAAAATAAAAAGTAACATAACAATGTAAATTAACGTAATTGTAACGTAATATAACAACAAAACGCAACAAAAATAAAACAAAGATAAATCAAAGTAGCTACAATAAATACAATATAATACATTTAAATAATGTAACGTAACACGTAACGTGAATTAATGTAATATAAATTAAAAATTAACAATGTAAATTAAAGTAACAATTTAAAAATGTAACAATTTAATGTAACAACGTAACGTAATATAACAACATTACGGAACAAATATAAAACAAAGATAAATTAAAGTAACTACAATAAATGCAATATAATAAATTTCAATAATGTAACGTAAGGTAACATAACGTGAATTAATAAAATATAAAATAAATATTAACGTAACAATGCAAATTAACAATTTAACGACGTAGCGTAATATAACAACATAACGGAACAACTATAAAACAGATCAATTAAAGTAACTAAAATATAATAAATTTAATTAAAATAACATGATGCAATCTAACAAATATGACATAAAATGAATTAATATAATATGAAATAAAAATGTAAATTAACATAACAATTAAATAATGTAACAAGTTAATGTTACAGCGTAACGTAATAAAAACAATGCAACAAAACAAAATAAAACAAAGGTAAATTAAAGTGACAATGTAACAAAATAAAATGATCTCAAATTAAATTAAGTAACAAACATAAAATATAAAAATAAAATAATGTAACAATGTAACAAATGTAATAATGGAAAATAAAATAAACAAATTAAAATTAAAAAATTGCAATTAAAATAAAATAAAGGTACATGATTACAATGTTAGGTGAAATAAAATATAACAAATGTAGCAATTACAAATAAAATAAAGCAACCAAATACAATAAAATAAAAAATAAGGTAACAAATTAACATAAAAAATAAAATAAAATGACTACATGACAAAAAAAATCTATTAAATCAATAATAAAGTATTTTAAAATAAATAAATTAATAATAAATCAATTATGTATGTGTGTGCAGAATTAGACTGAATCGCTTCTCCACAGAGTGGCAACAAATCTCATGTTTTTTTTTAAGCTTATAGCGCAAAAAAAAAAAAAACCTCTGTGTATGTTTGTAGCTTTAGCCTGCTCAATGTGCTCATAATGAACCGTGCTGTGTGTTAATTGCAGGTCTATAAATTGGCATGTTGGCCCTGAGCTGGAGGTCACACACCTGTACGGCGCTGCTGATTGGGATCAAACTGCTTTTTTGCAGACGGTATTGAATAACAAATGTACATGTAAATACAATCCTGGCTCTCGTGTCCGTTGATGATGAAGGGCTCCATTAATAAGCTTTTAATTCAAAAGAGCTGCTGGCAATTATTCAGAAACGCACGCCACGGAAAAATGAAAAGACAAAAGAGCAGGGAAAAAAAAAGCAGATGTGGATGAGAGCTAGATAAATGTGAGAAAATTAATGGGAAAAGTGCAGGTCTTTTTGAAAATAAAATAAAATAAAATAAAATAAAATAAATGCAGTAACAAAAAAATAATTTAATGGTATGTAACAAAAAATATATTAAAAATTAAGTAAAATAAAATAAAACAGTGTAAGGTAATGTAATGTAACATCAATTTAAAAATACAAAATAAAATTAAATAAAATTTAATTAATTGCAATAACCAAAAATAAAATGAAATTAAATGTGATGTAACTAAAATGTATTAAAAATATAGTAAGGTAAAATAAAATAGTGTAAGGTAATGTAATGTTAAATTAATTTAAATGAAATACGATGCAGTAACAAAAATTAATAAAATTAAATGCAATGTAACAAACATTAAATAAAATATTACAAATAAAATAAAATAAAAGAGTGTAACAATATAATGTAACACAAATGTAACAATGTAAAATGAAATAATATAAAGTAATACATTTTATTACATTTGAGTGTGTAATGTAATATAAAAAATATAAAATCAAATAAAACAAAAATGTAACAATTCATAAAAATAAAATACAGTAAAATTAATTCAAATAAAATATAATGCAGTAACAAAAAAAATGAATAAAATGTGACGCAACAAACATAAAATAAAATATTAAATATTAAGTAAAATAATATAAAAGAGTGTAACAATGTAACGTAACATAAATGTAACAATGTTAAACTAAATAATATAGTAAAACTAAATAATAAAGTAATGCATTTTATTACATTTGAGTTTGTAACGCAATGTAATGCAATAAAATAAAATTGTTCTGAATCACAAACACAAACCTGCACACTGGGATAGAAAGATGAACAAAAGCGCAAGAGAAAAAGCAGATGTGGACGAGAACAGGACAGATGGGGCAAAACAAGTGTTAAAGCACACGGCTTTCTGGACAGATGTGTGCTGGAGAGCAGATGTGTTTGAGGAAAGAGATGATCAATGGCATCGACTGAAGAGCAATTTGTTAAAATTTGTTAATTTCTAATTTCACTATAGGCTAATACTCACTCTTTCTTGTTGGGGAAACTTGTTTCTTAATTTACTTTCTGTGCATTTTGGCAGAAAACTGTTTTTCTTCATTTGTGGGTTTTTTTATCATTTACAAACTAATTTTACGTTTAGACTAATAATAGAAGACTGATAATAAAATAAGTATAAGAAAAGGAAAATATAGACGTAGATTACATTAGAATACATTAAATGATATATTAAAATAACACTGATTTAATTAGACGCCAGAAGATACTCAATGATATTACTTAAGAATAGCTTAATTAATCATTTATATTAATAGATATACATTGGCTAACCAGGTAAATCATTGGTATTTTATGATTATGAATATGAAGGTATATGATTCGAATTATTGCTGTTTTCATTATTTTTGTGATATTATTTAATTAATATTAATAATTAATATTCTTTATATAAATATAAAAAAAAAAAAATATATATATATATAGTTCAATTTTATGTAGTTCATAATAAGGCTAGATGTATTATTATTATTGTTGTTGTTTATTAGTTTATATATAGTATTACAGTATTATCAATGTTGCTATATATCATATACAGTATAGTATATTATTAATTTTGTTTATTTGTTATATCAGTTGTTTTTAAGAAATTTGTATTGCAGATGATAAGAGTCTTTTTCAAAGAAATCAAACATGGTGATAAGCCGACATGAGGGAATGTTGACTCCTGCTCATCGATCTGTTCATCTGCCACATTAAACTGACCTCCAGTCTGAACTTCACACACCGCTGTCAATATCTGCATCTCCAGCACATCAGTGGAGAAAAGCAGAAGACATGGAGAGAAATGGAGATTGATTAAGTGATGGGCTGGATGTGAACATCGCAGACCTTCGAGATGAAAAGCATTTGCTCCACATGTGGAAAGCAGATGTGCTCCATCACCCTTTAAACTGAATAATGCTAAGTGTCTCCGCTCAATTACAGAAATACTCAAAGATCTGTGTAAAAACACTACAGATTATGCCACAAAAAACTGATGAAGGCAGCCACGAAAAACCTCAAACATGGCCAACGACAAAACAGATCCAGCAGAGTTAACTCCAATGAGTTTTAGCAGGTTAGCATGTTGCTACGCTAACAGCACGATTCTCCAAGCTTAACACTGGGTCCTAAAAGATGGACTATACAATTATGCACTCTTACACACTCAACAACATAGTATATGCATTTAATGTCATTCCAAATGGAACACTAACGTCTATCGAATAATCACTCATGTTGGAGAATTTTGCTTGCACAACCCAAAATAAATAAAGTAATCCAACGTCAATGACAAGCATGAGCAAAGCTGCAGCAGTTGAGTGCGTGAAGTGTTCAACATTTCACACGTATTTAATTTATCGCTCGAATAAGTACATCGTCTGGTATTTAAAGTGCACTTATTCTTTTCAGAATAAAACAATGTAATGTATCCTGCCTGATCTTACGAGGAAACGTAACTATTTTATGTTTTGTCAGTTTAGTGGCTAATTCATACGAATTCGTACGAGTTCAGTCATCCGAAAATGTACGATTTTAAAAAGAAGGCGTGGTACACAACCCCGCCCCTAAACCCAACCCTCATTGGGAGATGAGCAAATTGTACTAAAATGTATAAATGTGATCGTACAAATTCATACGAACAATGATGTAATATCACAGTGTAACATAAAATATAGTAAAATTAAGTAAAATTAAATAATGTAACAATGTATTATATCATAATAATGTATTGTGATGTGATATCATTAAATAACATAAAAATGCATCAGAATGTATCGTGATGTAACAAAATGAAATAAAACAAAATGATAAAATAACATAATAGCATGTGCAATGACAATGGTGCGCGATGTAACAAACAAAACAAAACAAAACAAAACAAAACAAAACAAAACAAAACCACCATTGTGTGAAAACTAGCAGATGTTTACGTGACTAAATGCAGAAACTGCACAAAGATACACACACATGATTTGACAGAGGGCTGGGGGGCCGTCCAAGCCTTTTACTGTCTGTATGTGTGTGAATATGTGGAAAGGTCAAAAACCTGCCGGGCTCCATACATGTATGCAAGTGTGTGTTCGTGCAAAAGGTCAGTGTCCTAAAAGTGCCACTCAGCAGGGGCTTCACTTCAGCACAACTCGTGCCCAGGAGGAAAGGTTACACCGCATGACCAAAAAAAAATTAATAATAATAATAATAAAAAACAGTTTATGGAGTTCTACACATAGCTTTTGTAGTTTTCCAGATTTTATTTATTTATTTTCTGCCAGGGAAAGGTGAAAAATCCTGCAGAGTATTGACAGGTTTAACGGACAAACACAAGTCAGTCTATAAAGAAGAATCTGGACGTTTATAGGTTTTTAGAGTTGGGATAAAGGATTCAGAATCAAAGTATTCATTACTGTATGCTTTTGCCATTCATTTTAATTTCGGTGCATTTCTATAAAACAATGTCATGTTTCAGTTTTTTATTGTGTGCACTTCTGTCACTGATGTTTTTTTATGCAGTTTCAAAATGCAACATTATATTCATTTAAAGTACATTTAGACCAGATAAAATGTGCAATTAAGTTCCGATTAATCGTGAGTTAACTCATGGCAAATCGTGATTAATTATGATTAAATATTTTAATTGATCGATAGTCGTAATGTGTGTGTGTGTGTGTGTGTGTGTGTGTGCGCGCGTGCGTGTGTATTTATAGCAAATTGTAACTATTGAACCTACAGCATCAAAAAAATATTATTCATTATAAAAATATAGAATAGAAGTACTTTGCTTTTAAAAAGTAAAACTCAAAACTAAAGTTTAAGTAGTAAGTTTACTTTTAGTTAAGTTTAACTAGTAAACAATAAGATTAATAAAATTTTTATTGAAAAAAAAAAAATAAATACATAAAATAAAGCTTGTTTCAAATAATAAATACTAAGAAAACACCACTTGTGAGTAAACTTTGTAAACCAAATGTAATTAGGAAGAAGTACTAAGTTGAAAAAATACAAAAAAAATCTTTAATAAGAAAAATGTTGTGGAATCATAAAACAGAGCCATTACAATTCCCTCCTGGAACAAAACAATAGTGTAAAATGGTGTTGAGAGGGCACAATTTGTGACTTTTTATGTATTTTGCACATTGATAATCACAAAAACAGCATTTCGAGGGCCTGAAAATCCACATGAACTAGGTTTGTTTTGATGACATTGTCGTCCATACAACAAACCCCTTCAAAAAACGCAAAGGAAAACTCTTCAGTTTATTACACACTAAACCACTAAAACCAACTGCCAATCACAGAAAAGCAATGACGTCAGTGCTGTCAAAAACCTGGCAAACTAATGATCATCTGACCAAAAACAGTGTTTCACATTTTCCTGCAACTCTTACGACTGCACAACATCACATACACGTGTGTGCGTGTGTGGTTATTTGAGAGCTGATGCGAAGTTTTGACGTGTAAATTTGACATTTTTTAAACATGCCTTCAACATTAATCAAGCCACACAAATATTCGGTATCAGAGAAGAGCTGGCAATTATAACAGCGAGAAATGAGCTATCAACTCACTGGGAGACTGAGCAACAAACACACACACACGCACACGCACACGCACACACACACACACACACACACACACACACACACACACACACACACAAACTCCTTTATGACATATGAAATCGAGAAAGTGAGCCGGTGAACGTTACGTCATACGATGGCTGCAGACACACACACATTGATTAAAGAGGTCAGACGTGATTCAGCAAGAATTTAAAACAGCAAACACAGCAATGAGGAGGCATTAGAGATATGAGCGCTAACACAAAGCGAGCGGCCTCAGAATGAAGGAAACTGAATTTAGACCATGTTTAGCAAGACTCCAAAATAAAACATTCTGATATTAAAATTATGGCTAATACTTACATTCATGTAATGGCTAATTCATGGTAGATATAAATAAGTAAATGTTTTCATGTCAGCCACTAAATACACTAAACATTATGTTTAAATACTGCATGAAAAAAGTGAATTAAGAGAACATGATTTTTCTATAATATACAGTATATAACGCAGGCTGCCTGAATTAATTGTGATATCTGAAGAAACAAGAACAAAAACAAAAAAGTTTTGAACGACATTTAAAAAAAACGCTAGCACATTTATGTTATTTATACTTACATTATATTTACATTTAGACTTATTTCTATCTAATTTGTATTTATTTGTTTTATTTTAATACAAATATTCTTATATAATTTCATTTAAACAGATTTTGCATTATTTCATTACTAGTTATTTATGTCATTTAATTACTAGATTATTTGAAATCAATTTTAGTTATTATTTATTTATTCTTTCATACTACTGTGTTAATTTATGTATCTAAATAAAATGTTCAATCATTTATTGCATTTTATTAAATTGATTTGTACATTTTTTTAAATTATTTTTCTCCAAATCTTTTTATAAACCCCTTGGGTGCCTGGACCCCTGTTTCAAACACCTTACTCTAATAAATATGAAAGGATCATAATGACACAAATATCTAGTAAAACAGATTTAGAACTATTGAGGTTTTAAATAACAAACTATTAGATTTTTATGGCAAGCAACATATGCACATAAAATAAAATGCAGTGCAAAGCCATAAAAAAAAGTAAAATAAAATAAAATAAAAATGCAATAAAATAAAATAAAATAAAAATGCAATGCAATAAAATGAAATGCAATAAAAAAATGCAATGCAATGCCATAAAATAAAATAAAATAAAATAAAAATGCAATGCAATGCAATCCAATAAAAAAATTAAAATAAAATAAAATAAAATAAAAATGCAATGCAATGCAATAAAATCAAATCAAATCAAATGCAATAAAATTAAATAAAATCAAATATAAAATGCAATAAAAATAAATGAAATGCAATAAAATGCAACGCAATGCAATAAAATAAAATAAAATAAATGCAATAAAATAAAATAAAATGCAATAAAATAAAATTAAATAAATCATGTATGTCGTAATGCATTCTTGGATTGTCTAATATGATCCGTAACAAATACATGCAAGGCCAAAATGATTTTTTAAATCTTTTTAACCAACAGTGTTATTCTCACCACAATCTGCACCACATTTTTCTTCCACAGTGCTCTTAACGAAGCTCTTTAGTTAGGTATAGCGACCCAGGTTCTGGAGCAAGTATGAGGACAGAGACAAAGGCATAAGAGTGTGAGCGAGCTGAAGATAAAGATAAAGGTTGGCGGAAGCTGCTGGAGTGCTATAATCAGTCAGGAGAGGTGCTGAGTTAAATGGACAGGTCTCTGTGTAACTGCGCAACACTGAACAGTGCCATTTACTCTCTCTACAGGCAAACGCACACATTACACAGGGCTGCCTTTCTCTCTCAATAGCATCCTTCACCCCATTTTTATCCTTGACTCTTCCGGATCTTTCTATTCGCTCGCTGCCTCTCTTTCTCCTGTAGTGCGTTTGTCCTCGTTGCCTGCGAGCGATTCAGTCAGCGAGGTGCCAGAATTAAATATACTCTGCAGAACACACTTATTTTCCTCGGCTTTCTATATAAAAAGAAATAATAATAGCCAGCGATGGTGTGTCAGACCTCAGATGTGCGGTCAAACGTGATCTTGGTGAAAGTGTCCTTTGTAGTCAACTGTTTTTCTGACCTTGCTACACCGCTGTCAGTTGTTTCGCTCTATTAACACAGGACGTCAACGTTGACGGAGAGCGTGACTGAAGCTAACCGCTAACAACAAGCTATGTTTTCATCCAAAGTTGCAAATTGAGGTTATTGCACACTGAATCTGAAATTTTTGACATCATGTTGTTAATTTTGACCTCATGTTGTGTCAAACGTATTGACACACAGCCTACGAAGATTTTGACCGTCGTAAAAAAATTGATTTGGGTTCTTTTTTTTTTTTTCTTTCAGTTTTTTGCATCCTACAAAGTTGTTTTAAAAGGTGCTTCAACAATTCAGGGCCATCTATAAGCGAAAGGCAAAATTCTAAATGGCGTCGGATAAACTGATATAATATAATACAAATGTTCTGTGGTTAATTGTATGCTAGTTTGTCGGTGCGGTTTGGTGTGCGTGTGTGTGTGTGCACGTCTGTTTGTTTGTCTCCCAGTACCTTAGACAAACTGCTAGTCTCTGTTCAGGATCAATTGGTTCACAGAAATTGGTGGTCTTCTTTTTAATATGGGGTTCCAGTATGGTTAGCAAAGTAGCAAACTGAGCCGCGGACATCCTGAAGTAAACTTTGAATGGGTCTGGATAATCCCGCAGCTCTTTGATAAGGAGGAAGAACTTTCTCCGCAATCTTAGGATGGGATGGACCCAATATTTACTCTTTCTTTTTACTTTTGTTAAGCAAGGAGAAGACAACAAAATCACCTTCACTACTCAAAGACTCCATTTTGTATTGTTTTTGCAAATTATTTCGCAACATTAATTAATACGCATCCGACTTGGTGTGCAAGGTTTGTGTGCGTGATAAATTTTTTGGATTTGAATCTGAAAAAAAAAAAAAAATGTTGGACTAAATTTTTAAGACGTGTGCAAAACTGGAATATCGCATAAAACATTTGCGAATAAAGCACCGTTTCCATCTGAGGAGTCAAAGAGAAGTAAATCGTCACTTTCTGATAAACTGGCAACAAATATCAAAAAGGAAAATGGAATTTGCTGTGGTTTGAGCATAAAAAAGCGGATACAAATAGGTGGATGAAAACATAGCTATAGTTACGACAACCAATCACATCCATCTTGGACTGTGACACAAAAAAGCATATACAAACCCACAGAAGAAGTAGCACGATTGTGATTGGCTAGCGTCTACATTAGTATATTTGCATTGGCGCTTGAAATTTGTTTTTCAAGCTAGTGATGTGAAGCAGCAGACCCACAATTCAGTTCAGAAACACATTACATCACTCCATTCAAAGTAAATGAGAAACATTAACTTTGGGGCGTTAGACTTGGTTTTAAGACTTGTTTTTGTTAATCTGATCGAAAGGGATGGCAAATTTACCAGTGTAAATGAGGTCTGTTTTATAGCTATGGACAAAGTTAAGAGAGAACTTGGAATTCCACCAAAATGTTGATTTCTTAACTCTTCTGAAGTTAAACACAATGGCATTGTGTTACCTAAAAATAAATATAAAATTATCTGAAAACATCGAAATGGCAGCATTTTAAAAAATTGTATATTTGGTAGATAGTTTACAAAAAAAAAAGACATTTTACTCATATATACATAAATATGAATCATAAATCGTTGAAAAGAATTTGTCATTAACGAAAGCTGTAGAAAGCAAACGATTAATTGTTCATTTAAACTAGTACTCTTTTATTGACGATTGTGCATAGATTGTGTAGCTCTAAATGTAATACAAGTAACTACAAGCTTGTTGGCCGTGGCTAACAGTAGAAACGCTGCATTCTGTAACTGAATGGCATTGAAATCACATGGAGGCAGAAGTGAGCCGACATGTTTGTGCTGCAGAAAGGAAGAAGGGTTTTTAGGTCATATCCAGCCCTGCTTCTGTCTAACTGTCCCCTGGGCTGATCCAGTCAAGCTTTAATGGCGGAACAACAATGGAGTGCATTGATTAACTATACCACTAATGAAGTGAAAACGAGTCAATACACACTCACTCACACACACACACTTCTCTGCTGAAGAGTTCAAGTAGCCCATGTTGATTCTGCATTGCATGTCTCGGCTTTGCCAAGATACCAAAGTCTGCAATCAAAAGTCCAAGATCTTAAAACAAACTCAAGACTTTTCTCATCATTCTCCTAAAACTACATTATCTGGGTTATTCGCATTCATTTTAAAGTAGGGCTGGTTCATATGGCCAAAAAGTATTGTGATAGTTATTGCGTTAAATGTCGGATGTCTATTTCTTTCAAGTTTAAAAGCACATCTTTGCTCATGAGTGAAAGAATTAATTCATCCATTCATTCATTTTCCTTGAAATCCTTGATTTCTTGATTCTTGATCAGCTGCTCTGGCATATGTTTTTACGCAGCGGATGTTTGTACTAGTTATAAATATAAATTTACTTAGCTATCTCATACGTACGGTCAATACAATATAACATGATTAAACCAAATATATACATAGATAGGTGAGAACAAAACAAGAAACAGGTGTGCAATATAATCAGTTACCACGGAAATACATGCTACTTTTTCTTACAGAAAACAGGAAGACACCAAAGATGTTTTTATATGTTGTATGTTTTATTAGACCACACAGAACAGCATTATAACAGAAGCCTGAAATGTATTTAGTATGATAAAACATACCTTTGTTTGTTGTGAATACTCACCCTCTAGTGGCGAAAATAACATACTGTGCCTTTAATGCTCTTATACAGTAAGTCTGATTTGAGTTCTTATTTCTCGCAGATAAATTTAATGCTAAAAAGAAACCTAACTGATTAAGTTAAGTTAACACCTAAGTCCCTGGTGTTATAAAAGAGTAATACAATTTCCTAAAGTAACAGTGTGTGTTGGTTGTGTGTGTGCGATCTGCGATATAGACATCGATCAACATAAACAGCCAGACAGCAATGTGTCATGATTCCCCATGGAGAGAGTCAACTACATCTACAGGCGTAACTAAATCTACAACACTCTCCATCAAAATACTCACCCACACACACACACACACACACGCACGCACGCAGACACACACACACGCGCGCACACACACACTTCAGCCTCTCTGTGTTGTAAAGCATTATCAGAGTTTTAGTCGAATCAGTTCACAGCCGCAAACCTGCTAGCACAATGCCACATTATTCACTGCTCTAGTGCTTCAGATAAATGCTGGAAACTGCCTGAGATGTGTGTATGTGTCACATGTCCGGCTCCGGGGTTCAGTGTTGTTTAGTTGATGGGTCAGTGAAGCAACAGCACAACAACACGTCAGCCTGTCGGCCTGGCCTTCGCTGACCGCTCTGGTGCATCGATTGCTTATATGAGGCCAGATGTAAACAGCGAATTTTCAGATCCCTTTTTGTTTATTTTAAAAAAATTGTAATGTGCTGACATGGTAAATGTTTCTATTTTATTTTAATAATAATAAAAAAAATAAAATAAAATAAAAATAAAAAAATTTATTAGTTAGCCTACTACAATGATTTTTTATATTTTGTTTGTTTTATATTGGCCATTTTAAATATAATACAATACAATACAATATAATATAATATAATATAATATAATATAATATAATATAATATAATATAATATAATATAATATAATATAATATGGGGCGACACAGTGGCACAGTGGGTAGCGCTGTTGCCTCACAGCAAGAAGGTCACTGGTTCGAGTCCCGGCTGGGCCAGTTGGCGTTTCTATGTGGAGTCTGCATTTTCTCCCAGTGTTGGCGTGGGTTTCCTCCGGGTGCTCCGGTTTCCCCCACAGTCCAAAGACATGCGCTACAGGTGAATTGGATGAACTAAATTGGCCGTAGTGTATGAGTGTGTGTGTGTGAGAATGAGTGTGTATGGTTGTTTCCCAGTACTGGGTTGCAGATGGAAGGGCATCCGCTGTGTAAAACATATGCTGGAACAGTTGGCGGTTCATTCCGTTGTGGTGACCTCTGATAAGTAGGGAACTAAGCCGAAGGAAAATTAGTGAATGAATGAATAATATAATATAATGTAATGCAGTGGGTAGCACGTTCACCTCACAGCAAGAAGGTCGCTGGTTCGAGCCTCGGCTGGGTCAGTTGGCGTTTCTGTGTGGAGTTTGCATGTTCTCCCTGTGTTCGCGTGGGTTTCCTCCTGGTGTTCCGGTTTCCCCCACAAGTCCAAAGACATGTGGTATAGGTGAATTGGGTAAGTTAAATTGTCCATAGTGTATGTGTGTGAATGAGTGTGTATGGATGTTTCCCAGTGATGGGTTGCAGCTGGAAGGGCATCCGCTGCGTAAAACATATGCTGGATAAGTTGGCGGTTCATTCCGCTGTGGCGACCCCAGATTGATAAAGGGACTAAGCCGAAAAGAAAATGAATATTTAATAATTTTCATAATTTCTACCATAATGAATTTTTTTAATTTTAATACATTTAGCAAAGCATATCTTTTTATTTTAATAAAAAAGTAAGCATTAACTAAAAAAATAGCATACTACAATGATTTTTTAAATATATTTTGTTTGTTTTATATTGTATTTTTATTTAAAATATATAATATAAAACAAACTAAATATATTTTTTTAAATCATTGTAGTATGTAGTATTTTTATATAATTTACATAATTTCTACCACAATGCAAATTGTAATGCATTTTGTAATTTAATATTTTTTTTAAAAATAAAAAATTCAATAAATGCAAAAAAAAAACCCTGTTTATTAATTTGCATACTACCATGTTTTTTATATTTAATTTGTGTTATTTTGGTTATTTCATTTAAAATATATAATATAATATAATATAATATAATATAATATATTTCGGCGACGCGGTGGCGCAGTGGGTAGCACGTTCGCCTCACAGCAAGAAGGTCGCTGGTTCGAGCCTCGGCTGGGTCAGTTGGCATTTCTGTGTGGAGTTTGCATGTTCTCCCCGTGTTCGCGTGGGTTTCCTCCGGGTGCTCCGGTTTCCCCCACAAGTCCAAAGACATGCAGTATAGGTGAATTGGGTAAGCTAAAATTGTCCGTAGTGTATGTGTGTGGATGAGTGTGTATGAATGTTTCCCAGTGATGGGTTGCAGCTGGAAGGGCATTCGCTGCGTAAAACATATGCTGGATAAGTTGGCGGTTCATCCCGCTGTGGCGACCCCAGATTAATAAAGGGATTAAGTCGAAAAGAAAATGAATGAATGAATGAATAATAATTTCAGTATTTAATAAAATGTTTGAATTTAAACAAATTAAAAATGCCTTTTTTTGGCTTTATTATTCTGCATGTCCATTTATAAATACAACTTCCCACAGTTCATTTAATAAAAATGCAAGTCATTTCAAATACTTAAATGCCATAAAATGCCATCAAAAATGAATTATGACTTGGTTGGTATAAACTGTTGGTATAACCTCCAGATACAATATCGCAACACATAATATCTTGCATCGTATCAAAAAATGTGTATGTCTTCCCTTAACAACTGTAAAGTTAAACCCAACATCAGTTGATCAGTCAGCTGAAGCAAAAACAACAAAACAACACGTCATCAAACCAGCATGGCTTTCAACAACCCCTCTGGTCCATCAATTACCTCCACATAAATCCAGAACAACAGTGTTACATTATATACCCCTAAAGAAATTCAGTTAAACAGTTACATCCTCAATTCACCGCTTTATCAACGTCTCCATAGAGCTCCTTTGCATATTTCACAACACAATACTATCAGAACTGCGAAACGGGGTATGGAAATGAAACAATGGCAGTTACGTGGTGATATGATATGCCTTGAGGGATCTAAACGTTTTTCAGCTTTGCTTGTTCGGTTCCCTGGACACATTACATAATGAAGTTCAGCCCTAACCACCAGCAGATGTTAGACGTGTAATCTCACTCACTCACGTCCAACTGACACTGCCTCAGCTTTTTCTGCCATGATCCCTTTCATACACATTGAATCTGTGGCTGTCTGTGCGATGGGCGCAGATCTCTGGGAGAATGAATACTGTATGCTGATTGGTCAAGCAATGACACATGGCGACCTCAGCCAATCAGAGACGAGCGTAGCTGAACAATGAGGGATCCTCCATTTAAATGTGAATGTGGGGCTGTTATCCAGCTGAGCTTGTGTGTATGTGAGTGTGCTCATGTCTCTTACTTTCATCATTATTTTGGAGACATAAATGGAGTACAGACTAAATTAGCAGTTTTAGACATTTTCCTCATACTCTTTCCCTTTCTGCAAAGTCACTGTGGAATTTAAAGTACTGTTAAAAGCATATAATGAAGGTTACATGCATATTGCAAAAGGTTTGCTGTATTCAGAAAACCATTGTGGTATTTTTTGTAAAATTTGTGTGTAATAATGTCTTGAATTTGCACAGCCTGATGAATTGGAGACACTGACAAACACAGGAGCTACTGTGTTTTGAATCAGTCTGAATAAACTCACTAAATCAATGAAGCATTTACTGAATCAATACCTGGCTCACTTACCGCATTCAACTTATTCATTTCAGCCATGTCTGTCAGGAAATGAATGAAGTGAACGTAAATGAAGAACCTACTGGTAAAGGATGCATCAGATAGAACTGCATCTTTATTACTTATCATTGTAAAAAGCATATATACACACACACACACAAACAGACATATCACTGTCAGTTGAATCTCCACTTTCAAAAAGGTAGGTCAAGTCAAGTCCACTGCATTGTCGAATACAGTATCCCACTCACAGTGCTGTCCTAGACTGGACATTTCAGCAAACGAAGCAGGTTTTCCACATACTGCATGCTTACTTCTAAAGCAGCCATAGCTGTATGGTAGTCCTCCATTCAGAACATACCCAGCGTGTCTGTTTTCAGAGGGCAGCAATATATAGAGAGCCCCCCTCTCTCACTCAGACACAGCCTGAGGGAAAGCGCAGACAGAATCACTCCATTTTGCCCTTAACAGCATAGAGAGCCCTGCAAGCTTGCAGTAGATCAAGCTTCGCAATAAAACAGTCAGGCCTACTTGCGCAAACTTTAACTTAGCCTCCACACACACCAAATTCTATAACCCGGTATAACTCACACATTTATCTTTCTCTCATTACTCTATCATCATAGTCCCCAAAGCAAACACTCCTGCATTCTTATATAATCGATCCGTTTGATGAGTGAATGGGAGCGAATGGGGAAGAAAAGCAGGACTTGTGTGTGGATCTTGTATTTTTCCTCCTTCACATCAGAATGCATTTTCCGGTCAGAGTCAAGGTTGGCCGTGACAGCGCTCTCCCAAAAGTCTCTCCGTATGCAGTGGCCTAGATTCTACCGGGTAAGAGAAACAGAGAGAGAAGCAGTGGAATTGAGCGCAAGGTGGGATCCGTGTCATAAAACGCCACACTTGGTTGAGCTTTGGAGAGGCGTCAGTACCGTGACTGACCAGAGGAGGTGAGGACTGTCTCGTATTCCAGCTCTGTCTCTGCCACTGTGCCCATGGCATCTTCTGGCATCGAGCCTCGTGGGGCTGTTTGCCCATCTGGGAGGCTGGCTTAAGGGTTCAAGAGCTTTGCGGCAGCCAAGGTTGATGGCCTGATGTGGTTTAGGGGAAGTGCAAAGGCGTGCTGGGGGTCCCAGTGATGGGACTGGAATAAAGGATTCAGAAATATTAGGCTTCATTAGCATAAAAGTCTCACACAGCCAGAATTGTGACTATCAGGATTGAGTTGTCAAGATTTATTCTGTCAGTTCAAGCAAAAAGAGGCCATCTGATTGACATACAAAGTGAAGAACTGCACTTTGTTAATACGATTTATGCCAGTGGTGCCTCGGAAAACCACTGCCCTGTAGAGGTTAGCGCTCACCTTAGATAAACACATCTGAACCAGCTAATAAAGGTGGTCTTGGGGAGATTTTCTACTGCTACTGGCAGATGTGAGAGTCTGTAATAGTCACCATTGGAGAAAGCGTAACGACTGACTTGGCTGTCTTGGATCATGTCAAATCCAATCACATTACGGCCTTGCCATCAATTGATGTTCTGTCAGAGTTGCGACAGGTTTGGGGAGACCCTGAGAAATGCGGCACACTGTACCTTTCCTGTCGCAAAATTGTTTACGACGTCTCCAATCAATCAGCCTTTCTTCTCGTTGTGTAAACTGAGGTTGAGCAATCCAAAACTCAAGTTGATGGCTTGATCAATCCCAATCTCAAATTTACGTTTAAAGGCAGACATGTTAAAGACAATTTCCACCAAATGACACACAGAAGACTTTACAACATTGACATCCATTTAAAAATCTCCTAAACTATGTTAACACAGTGCTAGCTTTACAAAAACATTCCAGGTAGGTGTGTTGGGGCGGTTTGGAGATAAACTCTGAAGGAGAAAGGCTGGACACCCGTAGATTGATACAGGTGTCTTGCTGGGTATCCTACTTTACAGTGAAATCACAAAATTCCACACTACATAATATTCACATTAAGCATCAATTGAAGCAGAGCAACCAGCGTTGCCAGATTCATATGGTCAGGGAGGTAATCACCTTAGAAATCAAGGGTGACAAGTACCCCCAATAATTAGAAATTATATATATTTTCATTGGTCTGCCTTGGCCTTCTAATACTGGAAGTATGACCTAACCTGTAAACCACAAAACCTGTAGTACCGCATCACCAGCTCTAGATTACTTGCGGGATATTTTTCCCATCAATTTTTAGCTTGAGTTCAATTATTTGAACTTGCACGGTAGACGCGATTGAGAAAACGTGTTCGCGTTTTACGTGTTCATGGTAAACTTGCATGTTTGCATTGACATTCTATGTAATTGACATGCTCTAATACCTATTTCTATGTTTGGTATGAACCCAACATAAGAATGCTCAATGACAAATGACTGAAATGTCTAATCAAATCAAAGTGGGCGGGGTTTACTGTTCACAAACACAGAGAGCAAAATCCAGCACCGAGTGTCAGTAAGTGTTGAAAGAGAGGGCGGTGGAAGATTGAAGAAGCAAAGCAAGCTTCTTTAGGGATGCACCAATATGGCAAACTTCACTAATACTGATAACCAATAACTCTCTACATTTGGAAACCGATAACCGATTTATTCTGCTCACACAATGCAGAAGGCCTCAGTTAAAACCCTCAAGGACAGCAGTCTGCATATTCAGTAGTTCAACCGGCAGATATCATCCATAATTTATCTGCTTTCATATATCATTTATCGACCGATACTGATATGGCAGCCATTATATCTGCCATCTGTACAGGTTATTCAAAAAATCTGACAGTAATTTTCAAGTTATGGAGCCAAAAAAACAGAAGCAACACTGTCGTCACCTGCATCTGGGTCAAATGCCTGGGCTTGAATAAACTACAAAAACTACAGAAAAGCTGCATGTACATCCTGCTCATGCGGAGAGGAATAACTCTCCATACTAGTAGGTGGCAGTAATCTGCATTTGTCAATTAAAAGTCTATGTACAAACTGTAAATAAAGCAGCGCTTATGCTTTCTTGATTCCAATTTAACACATTCAATTGAGTAAAAAGCAACTAACGAGGATCTGACTGAAACATAACGTTCTGACGTTTCCGCTCAATGACACCCAACATTGGTCGATGAAGTTTAATTCCTGTGTATCAGATTGAAGCTTCCCATTTTGAAAAAAAAGTTCCTGTTTGTGTTCAGAAAGCACCAGACAGTCACTGAACCCTCTGAGGCTATTAGCATACTTTTGATGACAAACAGGAAAAAAAAATCTGCATAGAGGGATTGAACACCATCAAACCCTCGCACATTTACACACAGGTGTGAGGAGTGGATTAGTGTGTTAGAGTGCAAGAGCCGAGCTGGAAGGCTTTTGCTGAAGGGCTGCCAGGTTGTTGAGTCCGTCTGCAAGCGTGTGTATGTGTGTGTGTGTATTTGTGTGACTTTTAGCGCAGTGATGGCTGCCTTTTAAACAGGCAGCAGAAATAAGTCCTTAAATGTTTCCCATAATCCCGCATTCCGCTCCCTCTAGCTGCAAATAATGAGCTCTCCTTCTGAAGAGCCCAATCAAACAAGTAAAACATTTGAGAGGAAAGGAGCGAGAAAGAGCATGAGAGAGAGAGACATGACCACGTGAGAGGATGCAAAGATTGTGCTGTACGTTAGAGAGGACGTTAGTGAGGAAAGAGAAAAAAGACAAAAGGGAAAGACATAAAGCGGCAAAGTGAGCAAAGAGAAAGAAAGTCGGGAAAGACAGAGGGAAAGGGTCCGCAGAGACTCATTGAGGTAAGCCTTGACTTTGGCAAATGCAGCCACGCAGATGGAGTGAATAAATATTGGACAGGGATCTCACATCACTTAGAGTAAAAAAAAAAGTGGGGGTTGGCGGGGGGACTAGGTTTATTGGGAAACAGAATAATCAAGAGGGAAAACAAAAGAACCATCAAACGCAAAAGAAATCAGGTCACACAGGCAATCGTTGATCATCTGAACCACCCAATCAACATTAAACATGTAATGGGTTCTGCATATTTGACTTATCGACAATTTTCCCATTTGCAATAACAAAATAGAAGCGTTTTCCCAATTTGTGTAATAAACAACACCTTCTTTCTAACAACACCTTCTTTCTATTTCGTCTATTCGTTTCTCGTACCTGTAGCACAAACATTGCTGGATAATTTATTTACCATAGTTCAGTGCTTGTAAATATTTGTTTGTTAAAGACACGCAGCGCCAATTATGATTAATACTAAAAACATGATCATTTTAATACATTTTAGCTGTCGAAAGGTTAAAATTCAGCAGCACTTTTCTAATTTCATCAGCATTTTCTAATGTAATGACTACAATTCATTAGCTTAATTTGATCAAATATAATAATAATAATAATAATAATAATAATAATAATAATAATAATAAT
>CAIGQV010000785.1:2508506-2536623 GCA_903798115.1 Danio jaintianensis | reverse complement strand
AACCTGATTTACTTGTTAAAAAAAGTTCGATTTTTTTTTTTTTAACAAGTAAATCAGGTTTCTAAACAATTTGTCCAAAAATGTATACAAAATTTTCAGTCAGTTTGATTGATGTAAGTTCATATGACAATAAATGTTCATTTGAATCAGCTAAAAATTTGGAGACAGCAAGATTATTATTATTTTTTTGTGTGTGCTTTACATTAGATTAACATAGTATTTTTATTTTAAATGTTTTTTTTTTTTTCATATTCTTACTTTGCGACTTCCAAAAAGTATCTTCTATAGTATAGATGTGTGAATCTGACATGTTGTCAGGTAACATGGCCCAAAAATGAGAAGTAACTCACCCTGAAATGTCAAAAAGGATAAAACGTACTGATCATTTCTTGTCTAGTGATCACATATTCATTTCAAGTTCATATATTGCATGCTTCTCATGTGAAATTTCGTTTTTCATTTCTAGAACTTAAAAATGTAATAACCGAGTAATGTTTAGATATAAAAATCATACTAGTTATTAATATTAATGAAGTTTAGAATTGGTCAAATGTGCTTGTGGGAAAAATATATAATCGGAATTATGGCTTGCATAATAATTATGCATGCACTACTTTTTGTGAGTACTAAGACATAATAATTTTGCCATATGTGCCTTTTTTGCCTATTATAAAGTCGGGAAGTAAGTGATTTTGGAAACAGCCCATATGAATGTCCTGAAAATACTGCCCTCAACAATAGCTCTAAAATAGCTACATTATCTCTAGCCCCATTCACTTTCATTGTAGCCAGGAAAAAATAACTCTAACTGAGCAAAATGTCTTTGTTTTGTGTTCCACAGAGGAAAGAAAGAACGAAAAATAAAGCATTCTAGCTTCTAGGAACAACCCTGCATTTTCCCCATCACGTCTTCAGTATGAAAAGCAGCCTTGCATTGTTCAAAATATCGGTTATTACAGAGATAAATATGCTATAATGAGCTGCAGCCTGAGCCAAAATCAGGTTGAGAGATGATAAAGCAACCTTTAGGTATTGTAGATTTATTGCATCAGTGTATTTACCGCATCGAACGCCGAATGCGATACGAGGCGCATCCCAGTTTTCCTGTGCTCATCCGTTCATGCGTATAAAAGAGCGCGCTTTCTTTTTGTTTTCCCCTCGTGTGCCCCCAGGGGAAGGGGGTCTCGAGCCGTGCTTCTACTGAGCACGTGCAGGAACTAGGTCATGGGAAACACTCATGCTTAATGCCTATATACACACACAAATGATGGGGAAGAAGAGGATGTTGTGCCTCAAATTCTGCAGTCTGACTCCATAAAATGTCAAATAAATAACAAGAGAAAAAGATCTGGAGATATGCCGCCTGAATTAGGAACCATAAAAAAATTGCAAAGCCTCGCAGTTTATGCTTTCAAATTGTCCATGGTAATTAGACAACAACATATTCAGCCAAAAGCTTCTGAACAAAACAAAAAAATCCATAATGGGCATGCTTGTCCTTAAAGACCGTGTGCAATGAAGGATTTGAGCTGTCATTAAAAAGCAGTTGCATGGAATTAAAGTGCGATAACCAGCAACAAATAGCCAAATTAAAGCCGCAGAAAAGAGTTTCGGCAAACTGCGATAAACAAAACACGTGTTATGGTCTGTTATGACCTGTAGCCAGCAATGTGCTTGCATTTGCATGCATTCAAGGGAGGTGTTTGTGCATGCAAGGATGCACAATCAATATTTCCTTCTACTCTAACATTCATGAGAAAAACAGAAGACGAAACTAACCCCAGAGCCAGATCCTTAGAGACGGTTTAGATATAGACAGAGAGTTCTGTAATGATTTTACACAAATTATTATAATGCGCAAACTGAGCCGGTGGGGTCAACTTTCCCTCGAAGAAACAAAGTTGTAAACACCGCCTCCAGCTTGGACAGTTCAGCAGAGGTGACTCATAAGATACCAAATAAATACAGTAGAAAATATATAACATTTCTGAATTTAATGCATTATATAATCAATACATGTAGGCCTGAACTCGCAAACACACTGCCCACGAGCCTAAAATATAAGAAAACACTCGAAACGCAAATCACTTTTTGGACAAAAAGAAAAAAAGAAATGCATTGTGACTTCTGGACGGCTTTACAAAACATCCCGCCTTTCTCGCACAAAGCGATATCTACTACCTTGAGCAAATATACCATTACATAATGGATTGTGCAATAAAGAAGCAATTTACGAATGCTCGGCATTGCTGTTACGCATGTTATGGAGATGATGAATTCACCAAATGGGCTTCTATTTGGAGAAAAAAAAGAATTCAGCAGTAAACCCAAAGAGAGCCAGGCTTAGATGAAAGAAATAGGGGTGAGCGCTCAGGGAAGACACATTTGCTTGTGAACTGTATGATGTGAAATAGACATTTCTAAAGAACAGTTTTTGCTCTAAAGGTACTTTCAATACACTTATTTATACAAAACATTTCCATACACAAATTAAGCTTTTTTTACAGGATTGGTTCACCCAAAAAAGAAAATATTATTATTAATTACCCATCTTCATGTCGTTCCAATCCTGTGAGGCAAATTGAGATGTTTTAGAAGACCCTCCAAAGACAAGCAACATGTCTTGAGACATTCAAGGAATTGAAAATATATTTTTAAAACACTACATGTGACTTCGGTGGTTGAACTGCTGAACTATTCGGTGGTAAAAACTCCAAGAAGACATTTAAAACTGTAAAAACGACTTTGTTCGACTATGTCTTCCACATCAGATCAGCGTGTGCGTTTACTACAGGCATTACGACACTTGCGTTTTGCACTGCTGACTCTAATGGCAATAAGTCATACTGATAAATGTGCACCCTGACTTGATACAGTAGAAAAGATACAGACAAACAAAGTCATGTTTACAGCTCTTTTCTCTTGCACAGAGTGTTCTTGGATCTTCGTATGATTACAGTTGGACCACTGAAGTCACATGGAATGTTTTGACAATCTTTTTGGTTCCTTTTCTTGTCTTCTAGACTCAGGACCATTGCTGTCAATGGCAGGACAAAGAGCTCTTGGATTTCATTTAAAATATCTTAATTTGTGTTGTGAAGAAGAACAGAGGTCTCAAGGTTTGGAGCGACATGAGAGTGAATAATTAATAATAGAATTTTCAGAAATAATAATAGAAACTAATCCTTTAAGTGCTTTGCTTTACTTTTCAAACATACACAAGGCCACCAACTCAATGTCTGTAAACCTGAACTGACTTGAGCATTAAAAGTAAATCAAACTTACTTTGTTTAAACATTATAAGGAGCTAAAACTCATCATTGATGAGGAAACACAGACTGTTTTTCCATTCCAGAACTCAATGGAACTTTTCTGCAGTGAAAACACAGTGAATGCTTCTGTATTTGAGCCCGACACTCTTTACTTCTAAAGGGGCAACAGGGATAGAAGTGATTTCTCAGGACAGCTGTTTTACTGATATCTGGTAGGTAGTAGAGACAATTTGCGTATGGTATTAGGCGGCTCAAGCAGTTCGGGACAAGAACTCACGCCACAGACCTTCGTGTCGCCCCCTGAACATCCTTCAATCTTTCTGCCTTCCTCTTCTGTGTCCTTCTCTCGGGGTTAAGAAGTCTGATGAAAGCACTTAAGGGCTGATATAATTCTCTCTCACTGAAGATAATGGAATTTAGCCACAAGACGTCTTTCATATGAGTTCCCCTCATCTCTCATCTCCTCTATCTCTGTCTCTCAACACTCTCAGGTCAAAGGTTTCCTTGTTCTTCCTACTGCAGTTGTTATTGTTACCCTTTTACCTCTTCCTGTACC
This sequence comes from Danio jaintianensis, assembly GCA_903798115.1. Classification (NCBI taxonomy): domain Eukaryota; kingdom Metazoa; phylum Chordata; class Actinopteri; order Cypriniformes; family Danionidae; genus Danio; species Danio jaintianensis. Next base: position 2,532,795 of record CAIGQV010000785.1, on the reverse strand, counting down.
TTTCTTGTCATTTTTTTGTCTTTTCCTCACCTTTTCCTCAGAAACTTAACTAGATATTTTTTTGCCACCGACATGGTGAATGCATTACTATTTCCCTTCATTATTAAGACGAGTTAGAGAGATAGAGATATAGAGTGAAATAGCAATATTTTTAATCACAGAAGGCCAACGTAAACACACACACACACACCAAACCCTTCATTTTATTCACTAAACTACGCACAGCGTTCAGACAATTTTGAATCATCAGTCACCATACCTTCATAATACACATCTGCAGGTTCAAATGTGATTCATATCATGATAACCTCCAGCAAATAGTTTATTATTTTAGCATAAAGGCTCTGGGCTGAGCTTCTTGCATCCTAGTTATGCCTCATTTTGTTGGGGTCCTTGTTCTTTGTGTTCTCCTTCTCTCTCTCTCTTTCTCACACCTTCTCTCTCTCTGTACGCCTCTCCCCCTTGGGTCTGGACCCAGCTGGCCTATAACACGTATTGATTGACCACGTAGGAGGAGAGCAAGGAGACAAGAGAAAGAGAGAGAGAGAGCGAGAGAGAGAGAGAGAGAGAGAGAGAGAGAGAGAGAGAGAGAGAGAGAGAGAGAGAGAGAGAAAGCAAGGCCCGGCAGGCTGCAATGCACAGAGACAAAAATAGTACACCAGGAGTTCAGAGAGAGAGAGAGAGAAAGAGAAAGCGATGGGGGCAGGGAAGGTAGATTTGTGAGAGATAAGACGAAGGAGAATGCGTTAAAGATGGCAGATATGGGGCAGGAAAAAAGACGGCCCGTATTAAGGGTGGTCTTATAAAAAATTGAGGAAGCGTAGTGGCTGCAAAGGGAGGTGTGGGCGAGCCCCCTTGGGAAACTCCAAATGACAAATGTAGTCCTTGTCCTTTGCTGGTCTCAATGGTATCTTTGTAGGGCGGAGATTTTGAAAGGAAGCCTGTCGTAACTTACCAAACATCGCTTATAGCACAAAAGATTCAAAATAGAGGCTCATTGCACAAAGAAATGCCTCAACCTATGTGCCTATACATGCAATTCTATACAGTTTTCACTAGAGATGGCAAAACTTCAAAAACGTTTCATACTTTACACGCAAATGATCATTACTTACTTGTAAAAGCAAGATCAATTGGAGTAGCTAATGTTTGTTTCTCAGTAGTTTAAAGTAGCTGGTACATTATTCTCAAATCTGACAAACCATTAACGTTTTAAAGTCACTCACCAGACATTTAATTGCTATTTAATTGCTATTTAATTTTGTGCTTAAAAGACATCTAATAGATGCCTAAACAGACCTTTTGGCTAAAACAAGGCTAAATTTGGGCTGTCAGTGAAAATATAATATACGTCTAACAATAGTCCAAAAAATAGACTAATTATCATATAGACAGATTAGACAGACTTCACATTTGTTCCATTCCTATGTATTTGATTACTAGTCTACTTTTGGACAATCGTTATATACTATTAGACTTTCAATGACAGGGCAAATTTAGCCTTGTTTTAGCCAAGAGGTCCAAGTTTAGACATCTATTAGATGTCTATTAAAAGTTTTCTAAACACACACACACACAAAAATGCTTGCTGGTGTAGAGCAACAACAAAATTGCATTAATTGATTTGAAGCAATGTAGATCTGTTTAATTTCTGGGTTTGTAGAAGTGATATTATAAAACATGTGTCATTGATTGGTTTTACTTCTGGTTAATGCAAAACATTTGCCAACTTTTTTAGATTGTAGTCACGATTCCAAATTCCAGCCATATTGAAAGTATTTACATTACTATACATCATATGCACATCACATATCAGTTGAATTATTGCTGCAAAGTCTGTAGTGATTAACATTGGGAAACAACTAAAGTTTCTCCCACATGTAAGTAATGTATTAAAGTCTTTCTAATGGACAAACAAATGCTAAAATATATAATAATTTAGCAAAATCTCTAGCTTCTGATGCATTTGAATTGTTGCACATTTAATGTGCCAGCCCTAACATATAGCCGTGTGCTTGCAGACGGACAGACGGGCTGTCAGCGGTCTGTCAGAGGAGTCTTTTTGGGCTCATGAATATTTGATTAACTCATGGATTATGTAAAGCAGTGAGTGTGCTCATTTGGGTGAGAGCACACACAGTATACACATTCTCTCAGTTATGGTTTGTTGGATATTAGTGATAGTTCACAGATAAGCATTCACAGACATGTGTGCACTGATGAGCTAATGAATATGTCATTTTTCGCTATCTCCGATAGACCTTAATTGTTTCATTTTCGATGAAGGACAATATGTGCCGAGACACTATGAAAACTGTATGAAGTTCTGATCATATGCATATGTGGAATTTTTGATCCGATTGGAGCCTTGAAATTTGGTGCATCGAAGTATTTGGACTTTTGCAGTTAGAATGCATGCCATTTGGCTTGATGCTAGAACTTTAAAGATACTTTGTGGTCAATAGAAGAGTGCATTGCTACAAGTGTTGACTTTCTTGAGTCCACTAACTATTTGAACTGTCAACATGTTTCTAACTATCTATCTGAATAATAACACATGCGGTTTAAAGTCACATTTGACGGTAACTCTATCACCACCTTGAGGACTGTGGTTTGCTAGAGAGTGCATATGTGTAAGCCTGTCACTGTAATCTGGGATCACTAGCCTGTATAATCTACTACATTAACTCGACCCCTGTTGTTTATGTTATCACCATGCCAACCAGTTGTAATGCTATTATGACATCACAGGACATCATATCAGCATATTGCATTGCACGGCATCCTAGACTCCCCCATGCCTCTGTTCTGTCATATTGACCTACAACAAAATCTGCCACCTAAATCATAAATCACCCAGGATTCAAATTAAAGTCCCATTTCTGCCCCTTGCTATCCCAGAATGCCAGTCTCAGAGTGATTCCTGCCCAGTGCAGTGAACCTTACTGGTTTAATTGAACAGGTCTTCGGTAGCGAAATTGGAGTTTAAATAAATTTGCCATTTCTCACCAAGTCCTACATTCATTAAGGAGGCTTTTTCTCCTTTCTTTTTCTCAACCCCCCCATTCCTTTGTTTCAACATCCCTCCCCCTTTCCCCTCATTAAAGCGGGACCCTGAGAGTGCTGGTCACTGCTTCTCATTTATTTTCATTTGAACCTCGCGCAGCTCCACTGAGCCACAGCTCGACGGTGGGCACCTAGGGACAGGTCATTCTCTCATAGAAAAAACAAAACAAAAAAACACCCATTTCTTCAACACACTTGCAAACATATCTCAGAATTCACATTGACAGCAGCTCTTCACCACAGTCACACACACACACAACCACCATCTCCTTGTTTTACCGCAATGAAAGGTTTTCCAAGCCACTAATTGCAGAGTGCAGACTCCAATGTTTGTAGCAGAAAGTCGGCACTGCTGTATGAGTGGTGTTAGGAAGAAAGTGTAAGCTTTTATGATACCCCGTGAAGCGCAAACTGACCCGGTGTCATCCGTGATTGCTTAACCCTTCAACTTCCACATTCAGCCTTTAAAAAAAGCATTTAAATAGCTCTGTCAGCTAAAGTTATCAAAAGAACACTCCTACAGGCTGCACTTGATAATCTAGCGAGCTGCCTACCTACACAACATTTCTGGCCATTATAAATGAACATTTGAAGATGCCTATGGTGACTAAAAATGCTGTCGAAGCAGGCAGCCCATCAGGTTTTTGTCCAAAAATGATGTCTAGGCAAGAAGTTTATCAGTTTTTTTTTTTTGAGACATTATGTCTAGGTAGGCAGTTCTCTAGGCTTTAAACAGTGATGTTCAATCTGATGGCTAGGTAGGCAGCCCACATAAGTAGCACCACAAAAGATATTTAAGAGATCTTCATTATCAATAATAATATGATCAATTGTAAAGTAACTGCATTTCTAGATATCATTAAAGGACACTCGGCATCAGAGAGATTGAAGCATAAATCAATGGGGCTCCTCAACAAATGAAGCATTGCATCAATTGCCAGGGGCACATGCAATAGATTTATTTACAGTCCCGGCATGTGTGGATTTCCCATGTATGTAACCCTTCCTTTAGTACCCATAAATCATTTTTGTGTCAGATAACGCTAACTGTTATCAAGGCCACAGATTCAGCTCTATCTCTGTTGGGATTCGATTGTTAACATATGGTTAGATTCCTCTAATGAGCATGCCTGTACACACACTTGGGCATCACTTGTACTGCACACTTCCATTTGACATTTCTCTATTGGAGGAGGCTGAGTTATGGCCAAGGTGCGTGCATGTAAGTGTATGTGTGTGTTACACCAGAAGACCTGACCGCAGTCATTGGAGAGATTCATGTTCCTCTGGGGCTATTTTAAAAGCCATTGAGCACAAGCACAATGAATGAGTAAAAGGTCATAAATCTACTCTTTAAACCAACATAGACGCCTCTCTGGCCCAACTAATGCCCTCACACCCCATTACACTCCGCACATTAAACGCCTGCGTTATTAACCGCCCATAACCCTGGGATAAAAACCAACCCGACACGGCCTGATTAGCACCCTTCTCCACTTAAAAAAAAAAATGGCCAGAGAGACAGAGAGAGGAGAGGTAGAAAATAAGCCACAATGTGAGTGACAGCCTCATTGTCGGGGCATCCCATTGTTGAGAACGCTTTCAGCGCTACCCTCCCTCCATCTCTCCATCCCTCTCCAGACCCCTCCACCCCTCCAAATCCAATCATCAGAGAGGCGTGCAAACAAAAGCAGACATCTTTCTAGCGGCGGGACGGGGCTTAACCCCTCCAGCTTGTCCCTCTCTTTGTTTAATGCGATTATTACATCCAAACAAACTCAGAATTTACATCCTCGCAAGTGTGTTTACACACTTAAATGTAGGCAAATTTACTCACTTTATGTGACACATTAATACAGATTAGGACTGCTTGTAAGGCAACTGCAATTAGTAAGAACAGCGATTTGCATGAACAGTTGTTTTATCAAGAGTGAATCTCTTTCCCTTGCATGCACACTCACACACATGCGTTATCGTGATGCATGCATGCTCATCTTCAAACACTTCTCTATAGCTGTATCAACTCTTCAGTCTTTTGAGAGGCTAAAATCGAACAGCGGGGAAGAGAAACTAGAGAGGGAAACATTGCAAGCTGCACATTTTAATGGTCGGCAAGACAAGTGCAGGTGGTACGGCAAAGGCAGTGTCCCGCAATTTGACAAAACCACAACTGCATACACGCACAGCTCAAATGGCCTACAAGCGGTGTGTCAATGAACCATGCCAACAAAACCAGGGCTTCCATCAACCAAACATTCCTGTAACGACTCGTCGCATGCCTGCAGCTATGAACGACAAACGGAGCTAGCCGGATCTGTGTGTGTGTGTGTGTGTGCATGCATGTCTTTGTGTGCTGTCCAGAGACAGCTTTACCTCAGCAGCAGTTCCTCTGTGCTCCTCATGGAGACAGCGCTGTTCGCGGTGGATGGGTATCGCATGCTGTCCACACACACACTCGGCACAAAGCCCAGCTCAGACGAGTGCTCCAACATCGCCGTTACTCCGAACGCAAGCACGCACTACACACGCACACAATCCTTGTGCTTTCAGTTGTGGTGGCTGTACGCTGGCCCTTTCTGAAGCGTCTGAATTCTCTCTCTCTCTCTGTCTCTCTCGCAGTAACACTCCCACCCATCCACCCCTCACCGGCTCCCTCCTCCTTCCCCTTGTCCCTCCCTCCTCCTGTCTGATTCACTGGGCTGTGATAACCCTTTCTGACAGCTCATGTTGTTTTTGGGCCAGAGCTAGTGTTGTTAGCCTGGTGCTGGCTAGCATTGGGAAGCCTGCTGTTGTCCAGGATGCCCAACACCCCTGAGGACAGCTCATATCTCCATATATCCATACGAGAATAACAAATGTAGAAGCGCAGTTTGAACATCTTCAAGAAGTAGCCTGGACTCTATGGCTGTTAATACAACTTTTTCTATCTCGAGAAAATGCATCTTTGTCCTATTTGCCGGCAGCTAGCTTTCTGCAACTCTCACACGGTCGCCCACTGAAGCTAAGCAGGGCTGCGCCCGGTCAGTACCTGGATGGGAAACCACATAGGAAAGCTAGGTTGCTTGCAGAAGTGGTGTTAGTGAGGCCAACAGGGGGCGCTCAACCTGCGGTCTGTGTGGGTCCTAACGCCCCAGTATATTGATGGGGACTCTATACTGCTCATTGAGTGCCGTCTTTCGGATGAGACGTTTAACCGAGGTCCTGACTCTCTGTGGTCATTACAAATCCCAGGATGTCCTTCGAAAAAGAGTAGGGGTTTAACCCCGGCATCCTGGCCAAATCTGCCCACTGGCCTGTAGCCATCATGGCCTTCAACCATCCCCATACGACAATTGGCTTCATCACTCTGTCTCCTCTCCACCAATCAGCTGGTGTGTGGTGTGCGGTCTGGCGCAATATGGCTGCTGTCGCATCATCCAGGTGGATGCTGCACACTGGTGGTGGATGAGGAGATCCCCCCATTGTGTAAAGCGCTTTGAGTGTCTAGAAAAGCTCTATATAAATGTAAGGAATTATTATTATTATTGTTATTATTGTGTATTTGTCAACATCAAAAGATTTGAAAATGGGAGAAATGGGAGATCTATGTGTCTCCAAACATACTAAAACAATGATTTTTTTTTGTTTGTTTGTTTTTTGATAACCAAGTAGTTTGATAAAGGGGGTCATGAACTACCCTTTTTGCTACTATGATTTAGGTTAAAAAAAAAGCAAAAATATTCAGTACCATACATAAACTATCTGTGAAATAAACAAAGCAATAGTTGTGTAGACAACTATATGTCAAATAGACAAAGCAATATTATGGATTATAGACTATATATTCAATATAGTCAGCCACTTTTAGGGGCGGTTTATACAACGCTTTCAGCCATAAATGGGAAACTTTACGCATTTTGCCTGTTTGTTTACACAACAACATTGCTACTATTATCATTTCTGTCTAAACAGCCGAAATCAAAAGTCATTGAAAATGATGATGTCACACACATGCATAATAGGTGTTTAGGGGTGTAGATTAAATGCAAGAACAATCAAACATACAACAATGGTGGAGTACATGGTAGTTTTATTGCTTAAGTGTTTCCTAATGCTTCATCAGCGAAGTGTGGATTACTTAACATTACAACCAAAAGTGGATAAGGATCTATTACACAAAGCAAATAATACATAGACATAAGTGCAGTGCCACTAATGGCACTTCCCTACAGGTACCTACATCCTTTTTGGCCATTTTTCATGGATATGTGTAAACACAGATCATTTTGAAAATGTTGAGTAGACGTGAAACATTTTTTTAAATGCAAGGGAAAATCTTTTCAGTTTTTGACTAAATCGTTGTCATGGTGACATAGCCTTAGTTGCAGTCTTTTTAAAAATCCAGTGTTGAATTGTGCCTTGTTTGTAAACTAATAAAATTAATTGATATAAGTTTTAACTAATGCACTTTAGAACTAAATTAATTAAATTAATACATTTATTACTTGGTTTCTGCGTAGACCTGTGTTTGACACTTGGTTATTTACCTACATGTGTGAATCAGTGGGTAGAACTAAACTGGACGTGATGCAGAAGTGAGCATTGGTCTTCTTTTGTGAATTTGGATTTTAGCCACACTATTACAAAATAAAATGGCACATTCAAAACCTGTTATTTTGGCAGACTTCAATATAAGCAGTTTTTTAGACTAACAATAAAGTTTTTAGTTCTGAAGACAACCGGATGTTTTTAGAATACAATGATTTCTTTAATGTCAAACGATCCAGGGCAATTTGATTTCTCAGTTCATGACCCCTTTAAAGGACCACTGATTTTCAATCATTTCTGTACAGCCGCTGTGTTGATAGTACATGTAAATGAATACTGCATACTATTACAATGGACCCAGATATCCCTATCAAATTGTCTAAAAAACAGTAAAACTTTAAAACATAATGGTCAATTAATGTTAGTTAATGTATTTACAAACACAAACAAGCAATGAACAAAACATTTATTACCTCATTTAATGAAAATAAAGTTGGTTATTGTTAACTCATGTTAACTCACAGTGCATTTGCTAATGTTAACAAGCACAACAAGTCTGTTGCATAAGGCACACAAAATGGGAAGCTTCAAAAGTCATCATTATTAGTTGAACTCCACAGAATATTCAGGAGATGTGTATGTCACGTTCTTTATCAGTACACCTGGAAACAAAGCTGTCGTATTTACATCTTTGACAATGAGCGCTTATCAGCATCAACTAAACACTGGATTTTATTGTGCTTGACAACTGAACACAACGTTCTTCAATGAATAATTTATTGTTTGACGCTGGTCTGTTATTGCAGAGGTGTTGACTTAATATTTGCATGCCCCTAAATCGTGATTGGTAGTTTTATGTGTCAGCCAGGCAGCCCTCGGCCAATGAAAACTGCAAAAAGAGCCAGAGTCTATGAAAAATAATCATAATATAGAATTCATACTACTTTGTTACAATTATTAAAGGGTTCAGTAGTATATTTGTCCTCTCTTTTGATCTGAGCTGATTATAGCATGCCAAGTTTTGAAAAAAGGCCAGCATTGTTTTGATAAATTAGTCCTACGATGGGAAAGCAGGAAATCACCAGGGACGTGGATTAGTCTAAACGAAGGTTCTGAGTGTGAGGGTTATATGTGCAATTCTAAGAAGCCCATTTTTCCTCCCAATGGGCACATTTTGTTAAAGAGTCACACTCATCTGAAAATAACCTCTTGTCATTGCTCTTTCTTTTCACCATCTGTTCCTACTGTTCTCTCTCTTTCTCCAGTCCAGAAAAACACATTTACCTCGTCTCCCTTTAAATGTCTCCTCCTTTCACAAGTTTCTCACCCGCTCTCCCTCTCTTCCAAATGTCTACCAGATCTGCCTGTTTAAAAATGCATTGTGTTTATTACGGCTCATGAAAGTTTCATCGAGAGAAAAACACATCAGAGGATCAAGGGCACAGATTCATTAAAGGGCAAACTTTTGATGTCGCACCTTGCACACTTGGCTAAGATCGTTCATAACACTAGCAATAATTTGTTTACCAAGCACCTGCGATCCTGAGTGTCCCTATTAAAGGAACAGTTCACCCAAAAATGAAAATCACCCCATAATTTTGCTCATCCTCAAGCTATATTCTGACTTTTTTTTCAGTTAGACAAACTAAATTGGATTAGCTTTAAATTATTATTATTTTTTAAATTCCATGCTGTAGTTTAAAGCCCATTCTGTAGTTTACATTCCATGCTGTAGATTTTTGAGTTAGTTTAATGACAGATTTATGCGTTTTTTGAAGCTTCAAAATAAAAGTCACTACCCGACACCATTTGAGGGAACTATTCCTTTATGTCATATAAGTATAACTACTCCAACAGATGCAGATCTGGACACATGAAAAAAGAAAAGATGTTTTCTTTCGATGCTGATCAGAATTACACTGGCCGTAGTGATTCGATTACAGAAATCATGCCAATAAAATTGGTCAGATGCGTGAAATAACCAGCTCCAAATGTCTCTCTGCTCCATCTGCTGCCTCCTTTGCTTTTTTCTCCATCTGTATTTGTCTACCCTCAGCCCTACTGCCAGTCTCACATGAGCTAGTCAGAATAAATGTAATGGTTGTCCAGCAGCGAGTGTTTCTGACTGACAGGCATATAGTCGGATGTGGGCAGGAAACTTAACGGCTAGACGAAAATGCCAAATGTATTACAGATAAATTCTAATTCATGCTGTTTTTTCATTGCGATTCGCAAAAAGCCTTTTGTGTTCCGGGGGGGGTATTTTTTGGCATTTGTTTCGCAACAAGAATATCTACGTGTTTGCATGCGTGAGGGTTGAAGTCAAGCTGTTGCTGACAGCGAAAGAGAAAATATACGCCAGACGTGATCACCGGTTTCTAATGATCTCTGGCAATGGCATTTGATTAGCTGAGTCTGAAGCAGATGCCTGATCACACTCAATTGGTTGAGTCCATAGGGCCCATTATGAGCGATTAGTGCAATATTAAGGGAAGAGAAGAGACAAGAAGAGATGAAATAAAAAAAAAGAAAAGTAACCAGATGAGATTAACAAAATGAGATGAGATAAACAAACAAAAAAAGAAAAAAGGGAAAGAAAAAAATTAATTGAAAAACAGTAACGTAAAAGACCTGATAAGATGAGACAAGAAGAAATTAAGTTAACAAATTGAGAATAAGTATATAATAATAGTAGTAGTTGTATCTAAAATCAGTATTTTATCATTATTATTAATACATGTAAAATAAAATACAAAAAATAAGACAACAAAAGAGAGCAGATTAAACTAGACATGGTTAAAGAAAATGAGAATCAAAATGTGATTAAAATGATAAATGATAAAAGAAGCAGACAAAAATGAGACAAGACAAACAATAAACAGATGAGATGAGAGTGTAAAAAGTGAAATGATGGCAAGAGACAAACAGAAACAAGAAGAAGAATCAGAAATAAGACTTAGAAGATTTAGATGAGAATAGATCAAGATAACTTGAAAAAAAGGCAGGATAAAATAAGAAGTAAAAAGACAATATGAGACAAAAAGAAATGATAAGAAGAGAAGTTCAAAGATGGAAACTCAAGAAGGAATGAGACAAGCTGAGACTAAATGAAGAAAAAGAAGAGAGAAAAGATAACATGAATTATTTCAAATAAAAAGAAAAACTTATAAAAGAGATCATGAAATGGCAAGAGATGGCAAAAAAAAGTCTATTATTACATAATAATAACAACAAATAGTCATTTATCAATTTATGTCAAAAAGCCAGTCATTTCCAATCAACGTTATGGTTCTTGGCCAGAATAAGCTGAAGCAGGGACTGTTCAATGACAAGTTGGTAATGTCAGCTGGTCATTATGGGAAAATGCACTAAAAATGCTGGGTTGTTGTAAGCAGGTGTTATGAAATAAGACAACATGAGCTAAAAAGAGAAGAGAAGAGACACGATGAGATAAAAACAAACGATAAGAGAAGTAAAAACAAGACATGGACAAAAGACGAAAGGAGAGAGCTGAGACAAAAAGAATAAGAATGAATTAGATGAGACAACATGAGATAAAAAGAAGAGACAAGATGAGACAAAAAAACATGGACAAAAGAAGAAATAATGAGAATGGAATAGATGAGACAACATGAGATAAAATTAGAAGAGAAGAGACAATACGAGACCAAAATAAATGATAAGAGAAGTAAAAAAGACATGGAAAAGAGGATAGGAGGGAAGTGAGGCAAAAAGAATAAGAATGGGCTAGATGAGACAACATGAGATAAAATGAGAAGACAAGAGATACAATGAGACAAAAACAAAGGATAGGATCAGTAAAAAAAGACATAGAGAAAGAAAGGAAGATAAAAAAAACAATAACAATAGGTAAGATGAGACAAGGTGAGATAAAATGAGAAGAGACGAGACAAGATGAGACAAAAACAAAACATGAGAGAGGTAAAAAAAAGACAGTGGCAAAAGAAGAGAGGAGAGTTGAGACAAAAAAAGAATACGAATAAATTAGAAGAGACAACATGAGATAAAATAAGAAGGGATGAGACCAGAAGAGAGAAAACAAATGATAAGAGGAGTAAACAAAGCATGGACAAAAGAAGAGGGCAGAGGTGAGACAAAACAATAAGAATGGGTTAGATGAGACAACATGAGATAAAATGAGAGAAGATAAGACCAGATGAGACCAAAACAAATGATAAGAGGAGAAGTAACAAGACATGGACAAAAGAAGAGAGCAGAGGTGAGATGAAATAATAAGAATGGGTTAGATGAGACAACATGAGATAAAATGAGAAGACAAGAGACAAGAAGAGAGACAAAAAGAATAGAGAAGCAACGGGATAAGAAAAGACAATAAAACAGAAAATAAAGTATGTTTGAGGGAGATGGGGTGAGAGAGATGCATGTACAGACAATGCTCTGGGACAATGTGTGCCAACATACACACACACAGACACATACACACACACACACACACACACACACACACACACACACACACACACAAAGCCAAAGCAGGCCGATTATAAAATCATGTACAGTCCATCGCACAAACATAACGTTCTCTGTCAAGTCCTTGTATTGCATTTACAGTTTAATGAAATGACCTAGTTAGAGAATCTTCTTCCTCTGTGCTTCCCTGAATTATTCCCTCTCTCTCAATCCTCCATTCCATTTTATCCCTATGACACCATACTATTCTTTTCCTCCAGTGTTTAAAGCCCATTATCTCTCTCTCTCTCTTTGTTATTCACACATCTTCTCTTACGCCTAACTGTTTTGTCTATAACTCTGATTAAAAAGGTCAATGCTCAGACACTCCTAGGCATGACAACCCATCCTGAACATTCACATTGCGATTAGTTACTAGGTTGGGGATTTCATCTCCAAAAAAAAAAAATGTCCAGGTAAAATCTAGGTTTATTGTCCTCCCAGGAGCTTCTGAATACAGTCTTAGCGAGCACACAGGACACATCCTCAAGCTCGAAAACAGAATTCAGCAGAACACAAGGGCTTTGAGATGTGTTTTTAACAACTAGGCAAGTCGCCAGTTATCGATAAGTGCGATATTAAGAAGACGCAAGACATTTCTACAATGACACAATGACACAAGATCAATTTTAACTTAGTCTCAGCCTCAGTCGCAGTCCCCAGCGCTATTCGAAGTATTTGAGTCTATTATTACTGGGTAATAACAGTGTAATAATAGCGTAATAAGCAGAAAAAAACTGTCATTTGTCTATTTTTGCGTCAAACATATAGTGTCGTCCTGTTAAAGTGAATTGTTATTGGCCGGAATAAGATAAGAGATGATCATTATGGCTAAATCCACCCTAAAAACTGGGATTTTGTCTCTGTAATAAAGTAATTGTATACAGTAAATATCATTATGTGGGTATTTCGGTATGAGTTTGTTTTGTGTGTATATAATTAGTCATTTGTATTTGTGTGTGTGCGTGTTTATGTGACAATTAATGTTGTTTCTAATCCTTAATTTATCCAAGATTGTAAAAACCAAAAGTAAATATGCTTATCCTTTTGTATATGGAAAATAATAGACTTTGTTGTTATATATTTGTGTATGCAATTTTAATTATATTGACCACTATATATGAGGCATTACAACACATCCTGTTTATAGCAAATCAATTCCTGTTTTTAGCAAATTACAACCTGTATATTAGGTTAACTTCTATTAGCATATTCCTGATTATTAATAGCAACCTGTACAGTATGTTCATCTATTTGTAAATATCTGATTGTAGTTAATATGACTTAATTAACTATATTATGATCACAGTGCATCCATCTGTAAATATTACCAATAGTTTTCTATAATTGCACTTTTAACTTATATCTATATCCTGCACTTGCTGCTATTGCACTCCTGGTTAGACCTAAACTGCATTTTGTTGCCTTGTACTTGTAGATGTGTAATGACAATAAAGTAGAAAAATGGAATACCTTTTGTCCCTTACAAATATCGCTTTTAGATAATAATATAACTTAAGATAACAGTGCAAAAACTAGTACACCTGAATGAATTTGTTAAATTGTATACAATTCAATTTTAATATTTTAATAAAGATGAAAAAAAAAACATATATTATTATTTTTTTGGATTGATGAACAGCTATATTATGTAAAAAAAAAGTCCTTCAAATTATGAAGTTTTGGTAATTATGATCTAATAGTTAAATGCTGATAAAGAAATGTGTCAATATGGCTTTACAAATATTAAAATCGGACACTTGTATAATGTTTTTTTTATCTGACATATAGACTTTTATGGACCTATGTTTAACACATTTAAATTAACACACAAGGGTTATGGTTGGATAGATTCTGCCAATATTTTTTTATCATTTCATACCCAGGAAATTTCATTTTATTCCATTGTGCTGATACTGTTACAACTGCAGTGTGTTTCTCAATTCTCATAGAATTTGAGCATTTCCTAAAATGTTATTACAGAATGTGTATGATCCTTAAGACTAGAAAGAAATGATTCTGACAAGCAATGGGGCTGTGATTTTTAATGGTGCATTTCTGCCACCATTAATAGTGACACTTTGCAAGTGTGAGTGTGTTTCTTTAAGCAGGTTAGGCTGACGCAATTCACAGAGGTTCTGCCTTTATTATTAAATGTTATCGAGCCTTAAAAAGATGGAATATCAAAGGAGTATCCCAGCGGGTGGAGAAAGGGACAGCGAGAGTGAAATGTAAGGCGTTTTGTCTGAATATGAGAGTTCTTGAGCTAACATTAATAAAATAAGGATTACGTGACGTCAGTACTGTGCCGTCTCACCTATTCAAAACAGCATTTGACTCTCTTTGACCATCACTCCAGGATTATTTTACCTCATTCCAGTCTCTCTTGAGCCTAAAGACCTCTCGTCTCTATCAAAATGCGGTTCACGTGGGACCATCACAAAAAAAAAGAAAGACCTTCAATTCAATCCCCTTCTCTCTCGTTCTGCAGGAGGAATGCACCAAAACACAGATGAATAATTTAGATTTTTTCTTTTTTTTTCCCAAAGAAAAGGTTTGACGCAGCAGTTTGGAAGAAAGAGCTGCTATAAAACATGCATGGGATACACGAGTCCACAATCAGATTGCTGATATGAAGAATTAATCTTATCTTACAACACACGGCAGGACCAGATGAAAGTGCGACGGCGAATTGTTCTTAAGTCTGGATAACCCTATTAAGGGGATGAGATGAGATAGATCTCCTATTATTCCTGTGACACCGTTATTATGGCCAATCGAATGCAAACGGTAGCGCTTTTTAATTCTGAGATGACCAATCAGCAGAGATTAAAGACACAAAAGGCCCAATCGGTGAATGACAGTTAGAGTGAAGCGTTCGATGAGCGTTAATGTCAGTGCGACTATTCATGATGCGCAGGTCCTGGAGGATCAAAGCTTTGGCAGGAACTGTGTGTGTGTGTGTGTTTGTGTGTGCTGGCTTTGGTGGTTTACAAGTACATACATTTGTATAATGACATGGATGGGACCTAGTCTATTAAGGTGGTTTATGAGGACATACTATGTCCTTGTAATTCAAAACACTTACAAATCAGACTAAACAGGGTCTTTTGACATTCAAAATTTGCCACAGGTTTCCTGTGAAGGATGGGTTTAGTGTAGGGGTGGGCTAAGGCCATATAATAAGCAGTTTTTACAGTATAAAATAGATTACGGCTATTGAGAGTCCTCTTAAACCACCAAAACCAACTTGTGCGCGTGTGTATGTGTGTGGAATTGAACTGGACAGCTTGTTAATCTTTGAAAGCTGGTATGTGTGTCTTGTAGACATGAGGTCTCCACAGACATAAATAGGACACTGTGACTGTACCTGATCATTACTTTGAAAACAAAGTTTTGGCTTAGAGATTCCAAAGAACATTTGTAGGCAAAATCAGTTACATTAATGTTGAAACTGATTTAAATTTATTTAATATAATACAATATTCAATTAAAGGAAAATAAATAAATAAATAAATAAATAAATAAATAAATAAATAAATAAATAAATAAATAAATAAATAAATAAATAAATAAAAGAAAATATGTAAAATAAAGAAAACACTTTTTTTCTGATGATTTTTTAAAAACTAGATTCTCTTGTCTTTGTCATGGTGACAGAACAGAATATTTTACTAGTTATTTTTCTTGATACTAGTATTCAACTTAAAATGAAATGTAAGTGCATAACTAGGTTAATTTGATTAAACAGGCAAGTTCAGTTAATTAAGCAAGTCATTGAATTTGTTCTGGAGCCAATCAAACTTAGCGGCCTAATTATATTGACCTTAAATAAATAAAAAATAAATAAATAAATAAATAAATAAATAAATATATATATATATATCACATCACAGAAATAAAAATGTTATCTTTTATTATTTGTTGTGAATAAAAATCAGAGTTACTCCACAGAATATTGATTTCTTAACTCTTCTGAAGTGAAAACATTGCTATTGTGTTTTCTAAAAATCAATTTAATCATCTGAAAATGTTTTTTGCTATTTTCTCTAAATGACAATTATTTTCTTTTTATTTAAAATCTGTAACAAATGTTAAAAGTAGTTATAATAATGATTTTTTTGCACATAACTATAAATCATAAGCATTAAGCATTATGTGGTTATGAAAGGCCATATTGCATTCTTACTTGCGATGGTGACACTATTTTAGTAAATACTCCGACGGATCGAATTTTAAGAGAAGTGACAAACAACCTACTATATACAGTCTTTTAAACCCAGACCCAGACCAAAACCTAGTACTGGTAGTTAGGTTTAACCCATGACAGATACCCATCTAACAACAGTGTTCACACAATGTTTCAGCAGCACAAGTAAGGAATTTCTTTTCACCCTCCTTGTCCTTCCTTTTCACACATGCACACGTGCTTGAACTTCCAAGCGGCACGTAGAATAAGACAGCCAGTCGGGCATGTTCTATTTTGAGCTATTAGCAGACAGAAATTAATTTGTCACCTTCCATTAGAGGCCTGATTCTGGAGTTCTGTCTCCTCAATTATTTCCTCAACACACACATACACACAGCAAAAGCCATTTGTCCCTACTATTTAGAAGGAAAAATGTTTTGCTCGGATAGATGATTTTTTTTTTTTTTTTTTTTCAACACTGCTGTTGGATTCAGGTCCATATTTGCTCTTGACTGAACTCTGTGTATGTGTGTGTGTGTTTTTAAAGTGAAATAAAGACTTATGCTTTTGGATGTGGATTTGTGTGTGTGTAGACACTTCAAAGCCAGCATGCTCTCTCTAAGAATGACAGAAAAACAGAAGAGGCAGAGAATCTGTTCATTAGGATGCTAATGAGAGCGAGACTGGGGTAAAAAAAAATACAAAAAAAACAAAACAAAAACACCCATCCCTTTCTTCTTCTTTCCGGGTATTTTTGGCTAATGTGAAGCATCAAAATAATCTAAATATTTCCGTCTCTCTCTGAAAAGCTGTCGTCAGAGGAATCTTTGCTATGAAACATCATCTTCAATGTCATATGACTTTGAATAATCATAACGCGATGACAATAAATATTAAACGGGCCAAATCCTTCACTTTTGTAGCATTTTATTCTTCTAAAGTCTATCAGTAATGCTAGCAACAAGCATAATGACAATTTCCACCTAAAAAAAAAGCAAATATTTTTTGGCCTATTTGGAGTCTTTGTCAAAGCATTTTCATATCACGTATCTAATTCTCAGCTATGTCATAGAAGGATTAGCATAACTTCTTTTCCAGCTCATCTACTGTCATGGCTAAAAGAAGCTAGCCAGTTAAATGTTAATTAATAGTCATTAATTGAGTTGTTAGCCACAACAGTAGCTAGCCAGTTAAATGTTAGTTAATAGTCATTTAACTGGCTAGCTTTTGTTAGCCACGATAGTAGGTAGCCAGTTAAATGCTAAACTGGCTTCTTGTGTTAGCCACGGCAGTTAAATGTTAAAAGTCATTTAACTGGCTAGCTTCTGTTAGCCATGACAGTAGTTAGGCAGTTTAATGCTAGTTAATAGTCATTTAACTGGCTAGCTTCTGTTAGCCGGTTAAATTTTAGTTAATTGTCAGCTACTGTTAGCCACAACAGTAGCTAGCCAGTTAAATGTTAGTTAGTCATTTAACTGGCTTCTTCTGTTAGCCACGACAGTAGCTAGGCAGTTATAAACTTTAGTTAATTTAACTGGCTAGCTTCTGTTAGCCACGACAGTAGCTAGCCAGTTAAATGTTAGCCATGACAGTAGCTAGCAGTCAGATTTTAGTTAATAGGCATTTAACTGGCTAGCTTTTGTTAGTCATGACAGTAGCTAGCTCAAATGTTAGTTAATAGTCATCTATGCTTATAGATTTAAGGTGATCTGGCATATCTGGAGAAAGCTAGCTGTTAGCATTCCCAATGACTTCAATGATAGTTGCTTACTAGTGCACAAGGATGTGATTTAAATCTTTGTTCGCTCAGTTCCTCACACATTTTATTAAAAGCCAAATACCTGAGCTGTAACTGAACCTCACTTGAGTATGTTGTAACCATTGTACAGTCCCTAAAGACATGATAATAATAAAAAAAAGTGCTTTTGTGTTCTTTAACAAGCTCAACATTTCCCCAAGGCATTTTTAATGCTCTCGCAAAGGTACTGCAATCTCACACATTTATGTTCCAAATATTGCATTTTACCATAAACATTTGTGTTTTTATAAAACCATTTGCTAATCTCACAAAAGCAAAAGTTACTCCACATTTTTTATGTTCCTTCTGAAAATTATTGCATTTCCCAAAAACATTAAAATTCTATCATAACATTTGCAAGTTTGACAAGTTTTAAGTTTTAATGACATTTGAATTAAAATGATTACATTCTTGCAAACATTTGCGAAAAACATTTGCTATTTTTTCTATTTCTGTATTCCCAAACAATATTTGCCTACTTTCGCAAAAAAACAAAAACAAGTTACATTCTCTCACCAGAAATCTACATTCTTTTCCAAAAAAATATTGCATTCCAGCAGAAACATTTCCATTCTGTTGCAAAACTATTGTTGGTTCCACTTGGAAAAGTGTTAAAATACACTTTTTTCTTGAATACAATTCCTTGAGGTACTTTAAAAATGTATATATTTTTTTCTTCATATTGTATTACATTGTTTTTAACCATCACCATGTCCCACAGAAACATAGCAATGAACACAACCAGCTACTAAATTTAGGTTAATATGTAAATGTGGGTGGCCATATGTTAATGAGCTCATGTTTGTGATGAGGTAATCAAGATTACTCAACACAGGCTCACAGTAAAAAAAAAAGTGCCTGTGGCAACATTTCTGCAAAATGATACAGCACGGCTACATGCACAACACTTTCAAATGAAGTAGAAATATATAGAGAGCGACTGAATGTTATTGCCCTACAGTAAATCATATCCTTCAAAAATTATATTCATGTTGATCTGAACTGAATCATAAAAAGTAAAGATGCCTAGCAAACTGAACTTGTTTTACACTGCATTGTTTTCTTTGTAAAACTGCACAGTTTGAATTGTATGAAGAGCTAAATATAGAAAAAAGTGATTTAACTTGTATGTAAGTCTAGATTGAAGAATGTAATAAGTATTTAATAAGTATACATAAAAAAAAAAAACGTATATTGTGAATGTTTCATAATTTTTACAGCTTAGTTTCCCTGAGTGGGCAAAACATCATAATGTGATCTGAGTGTTTGTCTAATATTAAAGATTAAATTAAATTGGTCAAATCTTCTCTTTTTTAATTTTGACAACACTCAAACTCATCTCCAGACATGCATGACAACGGTGACGGAGGCCACAGGCTCAACCCCAAGGGGAATTGCACATTTCTTTCACTCGTACCTCACAATAGAAGGAGGGTTTCTGTCTCTTCAGCTTGAAGGAAACATTCCTCTGGGTATGAGGCTGTCAACCTGACACTCATGTCTGGACTAGTTCATCTGCTCAATGTGTATGTGTGTGTCTGAGCAGCACTAAAATAGCTCAAATCCTGCTATTTTCTGCTTTATTTTTGTGACCAGCCACCCGTAATACATTTGAACAGTGTGTGTTTCCAATATGCAATCACTGTAAGGACTGTTTACCAAATTCTGTGTATAAATGTGCATGTGCGGAGAGTAAAAAAAAACAGGATAGGAAAGAGCTGTTAAATTTGAAATTTTTTTGAAAAGGTAAATGTGTAATTAGATAGACAGACAGACAGACAGACAGACAGACAGACACGCACACACAAAGGTCTATAGGCTATAGCATAGACTTTATTTGATTTTAAACTGAACTAACAATATTGTGTGTGCGTGTGTGTGAAGAAAGTTAATGGCTTAGTCAGTGGTGTTTGACGATTAATGGACCTGTCAGGAGGTTATATACTGTATGTGTGTGGAGTTTTCTAGAAAGAATGGTAAAACGAGTGGACAAGTTCACCGGCTTTGTGAACAGACGACCACACACGTACACACTACATCCTCTTCTCTTCCAGTAACATCTTATGTAACATGGGCACACACACTCTCCGTTATACACACAATCTAACTGCTGCAATTACCAAAATGAATCCTGAATGCCACAGGTCATGACACTGCAACCGGTAGCTTCAGTTAAAGCATGTAATTTAATATCAGTTTAATATCGAACTCAAATGTAGTTGAAGAGATGAAGATTGGATATTTGCGCATGCCATTCTAAATTGATTTTTTTTTTCTCAATTACGTAATTCTGATTTAAGGTTTAAAATTAAAAGGTGACTCATCAAGACCTTGGGAGACACTGGTGATGTTTAGTGACGTACTTGAGAGATCTTTCAATAATTTAAGTATTATATTTGTAGATAGACTTGTTTTTATTACTGAAACAAACAAACAAAAAAAAAAAGAATAAAAAAATAACACGACAGGGGAAATTGAAACTCTGCTAAATAAAAACAAATAACACAAAATCAAGCACAAAACAAAATGAGAAACCAACAACACATTCAAAATAACAAAAAAAATAAATAAAAATAAAACAAAATGACAAACAAACAACTAACATAAACAAAACTGTCATAGTTTTATTGTGACCAAAAGGCAAACCAAACAAACAGCCAGATCAAAACTCAAAAATACAATTAAAACCAAACCATAGCTAATCAAAACCACACAGCAACTTTTAAACTAAACAAAAAGGACAAACAAAATTGAAGGCAAACTAAACAAATGGTAAAAAAAAAACATAACCAAACAAAACAAAATAACAAACCAGAAAAATAGAACAAACAAACAAAAACAAAATAAAGCAATACAAAAATACAAAACAAAAAATGTAAGTTAAACAAAAAGCTAAAACCAAACCATAAAAAAGCAAAATAAAATAAATAAAATAAAATAGCAAACATTTCAACACAATAAGGCAAATAATAAAATAAAATTGAATAAAATGTAATCAAATAAAATAAAATTAGGTGACACGGTGGTGCAGTGGGTAGCACTGTCACCTCACAGCAAGAAGGTCACTGGTTTGAGCCTCGGCTGGGTCACTTGGGATTTTTGTGTGGAGTTTGCATGTTCTCCCCGTGTTGGCGTGGGTTTCCTCCGGGTGCTCCGGTTTCCCCCACAGTTCAAAGACATGCACTATAGGTGAATTGGGTAAGCTAAATTGTCTGTAGTGTATATGTGTAAAAGAGTGTGTATCGGTGTTTCCCAGTGATGGGTTGCAGCTGGAAGGGCATCTGCTGCGTAAAACATATGCTGGATAAGTTGGCGGTTCATTCCGCTGTGGCAACCCCATATTAATAAAGGTACTAAGCTGAAAATAATTATATGGTTATATGGGTTTGAAAAAAAAAAAAGAATTATATGATTATATGGGTTTGCAATGACATTGTGAGTACATTACAGAATTTAAATTCTGAGGTGAAATATCTAAAAAAGGGTAAAACTGTAATACACCACACATATGCTTTACATGTATTCTCCCTCATCGTCTTGCAAATCACCTTGCGTTTCTCCTCAAATAAACTCAAAGCAGGTGAAACTGCGGTCTTTTTCCTTCTTTAAGTCTGTATGTATTTGACAGGCCTCTCTGTGCTGTCTAACTGATTTAGCCATTAAGCTCTGAGTCACCGAACGCATACACATTCACACAAGTCACATTCACAGCTTCATCCTCCTCCCAGACCTCATGAATATTAATCCCCTGTGAGCTCATTAGCATGGCCACGCTGAGCTGCACTGCCATCTAGTGAGACACTTCCACTCATGAATATTCAGAGTGAGGGGGGGCCCAGCGGTCGTTAGTGGAGAAAAACCAGAGACAATAACCCAATCAGGGATGAGGGACAGGACTTTGTGTGTGAATGTGTAATTAAGCAGAGCATTCATGGTATTTCTGATTAGAAGCGCTCCCTTATTTGAGAAAAAAAGTGTCTGAACTAGACTGGATGAACAATACATGCAAATATTTTAGTGAAATGTACAAACATACACAAAATATGAGTCTGTTTTGCAGAGAGGGAAAAATTACATGAGCTTTACATGTTTCAATTATATGTGAAACACACATGAAACATGTTTTTGGAACATTTTCATGTGGAAAAAACATGTTTACGTAATCACCTTTTCACGTTTCATTTCTGATCACTTTTTTCCACATGAAAAATAAAATAAAACAAATAAATAAGAAATAATAATAATTTCAAAAACACATATTTTTACAGTTTAGCATGTGCTCTGTAAATGATTTTGTGATTGTGAAGCTCAATCATTAAACAAAAAAAGAAACAAATAAAAAAAAATCTAATAACAAAACAAAATACCCCTCCCCCCAAAAAACAAAAAAAACAAAACAAAACTATAACAAAAACAAACAAACAAACAAACAAACTATAAGACAAAACTAAACCACATTTTTATTGTCTTTAAAGCAAAGCAAAACAAAACAAAACAAAACAAAACAAAACAAAAAAATGCAAAAAACCGAACAATTAACAAAACAAATCCAAGATAAAACCGCACTAAACAAAACAAGAAAAACAAAACAGCAAATATGTAGATAAAAAAAACAGACCCAAAACTAGAACATAAAAAGCTTAAAAAATTGCAAAAAAAAAAAATAATAATAATCAAATTATTAGTGATGGATCTGATTGTGAGAAAAAGTAAAAAATAAAAAAATAAAAACCACAATGCATGAGTGACAAAATTTATGTGTGCTCTGAGAGTGATTTTAACATGTAAAGCTCATGTGATTTTTCACCTGTGCCAAAGAATAAAATAAACAAAATGTGTTTATGTGATCACTTTTTTCCACATGAAAATATAACAAATAAATAAGAAATAATAATACTTTTAAAAAAATAATAAAAAATATATATATTTCTGTTGTGCATGTGCTCTGTGAGTGATTTTAACATGAGAAGCTCATGTACTGCTAATGTTTGTTTTACAAAAATTGAAACAAATAAAAAATCAAAATCAAATGACAAAACAAAATAACACCCTCCTTCCTCACAAAAAACTATAAAACAAAAAACAAAACCAAGACAAATTTAGATTGTTTTCATTGTGACAAGAAAACAAACCAAATGTATTTTTGGCAAAACCAAACATGCCTGAATAAAAGCTAAAAGCAAAACAAAACAAAACGAAACAAAACAAAACAAAACAAAACAAAACAAAACGAAACGAAACGAAACGAAACGAAACGAAACGAAACGAAACAACACAAAACAAAGAACAAGAATAAAAAAAACAAGATAAAACCAAACTAAACAAAACACAAACAAATATAAAAAAACAGACCTAAAACAAGACAAAACATAAAAAATGCAATCATCAAACCGGTGATTGATCTGTGTTTAATCACCGTGTTTAATGTGATTTTAACTTATGTGACTCTCATGTGGTTTTCCTGTAAATATTTGGGGATTTTTTAAACAGAGATAATAAAGGCCCAGAATGTTCTTGTTTTTAGGTGGAAAGTGGTGTTTTCAGAGTCCCCCTTTTTTTCTGCGTGTAAATCTACATTGTGTGTATGGGAGGCTTTCTGAAATGTTCCACCGGCTGCTGGGGGCCGCCAGCGTTTCTGTGCGCGTACGTAATGTTAGACAGCTGTTTCTGGATCCAGAACATCTGTGAGGTATTAGGATTGTGAGTAACAGTAGGGCAGCACTCCAAGCCCTCACGCCTCATATCACTCAGCCTACACTGGGCCTCACGGTGGAGCTTGTCCAGGAGACTCCCCCCTGTCCATGGAGATGGGGGTCCCGTGGCGCAGCTTGTTCAGGGGGCTGCCTAGCAAACCTTTCACAAGGCCTCACCTCAGGTGCCTCATTCAGGCAATCTTCAATGGAAACAAACACTAGCCGGCTATTGTGAAACGCAACAATGGTCATGAAAAGGCAAGTCGAGAAAGAATTTGCCTCAGTAATTCATATAATTGCATTAATTTCTGCAGATAATATACATTGTATATATTTGATATTTAGAAATAAACATTCAGACTATAATGATATATTCAGATTCACAGACTATATTAAATCTGTAGTTATATATTTGACTAAATATAATTACAGACTATCTATCTATCTATCTATCTATCTATCTATCTATCTATCTATCTATCTATCTATCTATCTATCTATCTATCTATCTATCTATCTATCTAT
>CAIGQV010000785.1:2488015-2499963 GCA_903798115.1 Danio jaintianensis | reverse complement strand
ATATATATATACACACTCAGAATAATCCCTGCTGACAATTACAAATGGCTAATACAGCACTTCATTAGCAACTCGTTCCTGTATGAATCATAATTTACACATTATCCTGATGCTTTGCACTGTATTATGATTTTGATTTACTCAGATTGTAAAGAGTGAGTAAGAATTCTGGATAAATGGCATACAATTTGACACAAATATCAACAAAATAGCATGAAGTACACAAAAAGTATACATCAACATTGTATGAACAAATTAATATAATATAATATAATATAATATAATATAATATAATATAATATAATATAATATAATATAATATAATATAATAGTCATTCATTCCTTCATTCATTTTCCTTCGGCTAAGTCCCTTATTTATCAGGGGTCGCCATAGCGGAAAGAACAGCCCACTATTCCAGCATATGCTTTATGCAGCACATACCCTTCCTGCCGCAACCCAGTACTGGGAAAAACCTATACGCTCTTGCATTCACACACACACTCATACACTACGGCAAAAAAGTATACATCAACATTGTATGAGGAAATTAATATAATATAATATAATATAATATAATATAATATAATATAACATAATATAATGATTTAGCACATTTACTCACTTTGAGTTTGTTTCTATGGGTACTTTTTAGTTCACTGATTATGTTCACCTGTGTCTTGTCTGCAAGAACCCCCCCCTCCCTTCACACACACACACACAAACTGCAATAGTGAGAATGCATTACATTATTGAGAATTATAATAGAAAATTGTATTCCCTGTATAATATAGAGTCTATTTTATGCTTTTGATTTCATGGTGAAACATGAGATTCAGCCATGTACTGTATGCATATACTATGCATCCTCTTATATTTCTGGGAATAAATCAACTGAAATAAAAACCAGAAACCACTTTGAGCGACCTTTTCAATTGCCTTTACCAGGAAAAAATAAAAAAGCCATCCAGTACCATTTCAAAAACTGCCGTGAAAAGGCGGAATGCTATATTCAAAGAGCAAATCAATTGTGGCCAATTCACCACGGCTAATTTTGGCCCTCATTCAACATGGCACCCGAGCTCAGGTAATCAAAATGAACTCCCCGCTCTTGTTAGCACCAAACAGCCCACTCCAAATTGTTTTTATTTCCCTTTTTGTGCTCTTTTTTGTTCTCATCCCTCCATTCCCCAACTGCTGGGTTCCTGCAGTGTATATGAAAAAATAAACTGTGCTTCCCACCGCATGTTAATAAATTGGTCCCCTGTGGACAACGAGGAGGAGGTGTGCGGTCATGATTCTGAAAGCTTCCGGTGAAACAGTTGCTGTTTGATAACAGCTGCCGTCAGCGCCGTCGAATAACAGGACGCCAGCTATGCACTTATTAATGGTGAATTATTCCTTTATTCGGGCCCAAATGAGAGGGATGCAGAGGGAAAGCATATGCCGGCACTGGTGATCAGAGCAAAGGTGGGCTGGAGGTTACTTTCCATTTCAAAGAGTCACGCAGCGAGAGGTCTGTCCACACTTGCTGCCGTATATACCTTCGCATTGGGATGAATTATGCAAGGCCTTAACCCAGATGTGTTTGCGCATACAAACACATTTCTTTCTGTATTCTGTTTTCCGCATCTAAGACATGCATGCATATCAGTGGTGGTGATAAATTGGGGTCAAGAAATCACAGATAATCTATTTCAAAGTTCCAGTTTTGTTCTGAACCGACTGTTCATTTCCATTCTATATAATGAAATAAAATAATTACTGGGCAAAGAACCCACCTCATCCATAAATGCAAATTAATTAGATGTCAACTACCTTGATGTCAAATTGACATCTAACATTGGCGTCAAAAACACATTAAAAAAAATATATATATTCCTATTATCCTATTAGTATTTTATTTATTTGATTTTAGTTATTATGATTGATTGATTGATTGATTGGTTGATTCATTGATTCATTCTTCTTCTTGTTTTGTGCTCAACAGAATAAAGAAATTCAAACATGTTTTGGAAGCACTTAGGTCAGCAAATGATGACAAAATATTAATGTTTAGGTGAACTACTCCTTTAATACGCACCAGATTCCTACAGATAAATTACCTTATTAAAAAAATAGAGGGTGGTAGATGGAAATGAAACATCTCCCCTCCTTCTCCGTCTCTATATATCACTCTTTCTTTCTAACTGTGCCATCTCTATCTCCTCTCATCTGTAATCATTATCTCTTTTTCTCCAACAGCCCACCATCTGTGTGCCTGTGTCTCTTTCGCTCATTTCGGCGCTTTACTTCTCCGTCTATCTGTCTGTCTCTCGCACAAACTCGCGTCCTCTTTCTTATCAAAGCACTTGTGCAACAGAGTGTGTTTTGCAAGTATGTGTTTTGCTTGCTTGAGAAATTCATCATGTTTTTGAGTGATAATGCGCCGGTATAGACAGGTGGAGTGTTTTTAAAGTACTCCCGATAGACTATGGCTGACAGCAGTCACTAAACTCGGTCCTTTCTGGAAAAGGCTTTTTGTTCATTTATTTATTCAAAATGGTTCTGAATACATAATTATTACACAGTGTCCTAAACAGACACGGCATATCAGGTTTACGGTGACAAGTAATTTGTCTGTCCACACTAATGTGACATAATCAGCGCCAAACGGAATGGTTAATGTGGGTAGTTTATGATCAATGGGACTGCTGTGGGTTGGGCTATGCATACTGCGACAAAAAGTAAAACAAAGTGACTCACAAAATGCGCAACAAAGTCATATTTATGAGTAATACCATGTCTACTTCAAGCTGCATTGTGTGGATGTACCTACACTCTATGTGCCAATGCCAAATTCAATTGTACTATTGTTGGGAGTGGTGAATGAATATCGAATAAGTCATGCAGAAATCTGTTGGTGTATTGTTATGCTGTATAGAGTGTTGAAGGTAACACTGACGGATTTGGATAATGTCTTATTGCTCTCAAGCTAAATATATACAAATTTTAAACCAATTGTTTCACATTTATCTAGCATGATTCACTGAAACACCCAGACTTCATCTACACTAATACAGCTAAATCTGAAAATGCATTTCGTCCAAAAACGCTCCACATCCACACCATCCTTTTCAATCATTACCCAAAAGCTGGTCATTCACCACACTGAAATGACTGAAAACAATTTAATTCCTGTACTGTACATGTGTTAACACGTAATGCTGGGATCACACCAAAAGCAAAATGATGTATTTGTGTGAGTAGATTACATACAAAGTCAATGCAAAGGTACGAACATAGGTGAATTTCCACTGGGCGGCGTGAATGATGATAAATGCATGACACATTTACCCATGGATGTATGGAATTTGCCTTAATCATATCTTTTTTTAAGTTTAAATAATTAAAATCTAGCGAAAAATTACACGTTCGCCTCACAGCAAGAAGGTCGCTGGTTCGAGTCTCGGCTGGGTCAGTTGGCGTTTCTGTGTGGAGTTTGCATGTTCTCCCCGTGTTCGCATGGGTTTCCTCCGGGTGCTCCGGTTTCCCCCACAAGTCCAAAGACATGCGGTATAGGTGAATTGGGTAAGCTAAATTGTCCGTAGTGTATGTGTGTGAATGAGTGTGTATGGATGTTTCCCAGTGATGGGTTGCAGCTGGAAGGGCATCCGCTGCGTAAAACATATGCTGGATAAGTTTGCGGTTCATTCCGCTGTGGCGACCCCAGATTAATAAAGGGACTAAGCCGAAAAGAAAATGAATGAATGAATGAAAAATTAGCTTGAAAAAAAATGTGTAATGTGTAACGTGTAAACTAGAGTAAGTGACACTTTGGTCAGTAGTTGATGTAAACACATGGACCTGTGTCCGTTTTGCTTGTCATAAAAGCAACATATTTCCTCATATGTTGAAGAAAAACAGAGTTTTATAAATGGACCCACAGTAATGTAGAGTTGTTGCTGCGAGTAACACAGGAGTAAATTATAAAGTTGCAAAAAAAAAGCAAGCAAGTATATACACTGGGAGACATGCCAAAACAACATTTTGCGTAAACGTTCTGTGTTCTTTGAAGAAAAGCAGACTTCATCATGTACGATATGACATTAATCTTTAACAAAGCTGTCAAAATTGTTGTCTAGCATTTTAGCTGAATTGATTATGACTAAAAATGCATCATCATTTTTGAAAACCTCCATTTCCGTAGTCTATTCTGCTACATGAAATCTGTATTTTCAGATTTGGAGAACATTTTCAAAAATATATATTTTTTTGGACAAATTGAACAAATTGGAGATAAAGTTTTGTATTTAAATGAAATTGTATTAGTATGGACATGACCTCAAGAGTTTTTCTTATTTTCTTCTTCTTGTCATCGCTGTTTTGGAAACAAAACAGAGGGATAGGAAGCAAAGTCTGGTTCACTTCTATGTACTGATAAAAGTCTGCACATAGCAATTAAGCGCAAAATGTGAAGAAGCAATTCATTACTTGGACCTACAGAACAGATGTGTCCTTCACTGATGTTTCACTTTGAGTACCTCTGAATGCTTCAATTTATGAAATAACTAAGCCTGTGAACATCTCATACAGTACAGTAAATGAACTAAATGAATGACCATGGTTTATGGCTAGCGGACAAACGGAATGACCCTAGGAATGGCATTACTTTTAATTGAACGAATGAAACATCAGGTACTGAAACAACCTGAATGAACCTGGGCCTCTACTTTGTGAACTCCAGGACTGCTTAGACTTTCGTCTGGAGTTTTTTAAGTGTGTGTTTCGTGGTCATTCGAGCCACAGGTTATCCGACCGCTATGTCTGTCCGATTTGAGTTAGGTAGACCGAAGCTGATACTCTTTCTGGGTGACTGGCACTCAAAGAGAGGCTTGTTTAACCTCCTGGAAGGATGGAAGTCATTGACCCACGACTTCACTCTCATCTTCTCTGACAAGATTTAAACTCTGTCAAGGTTCCCCCAATATTTCATGCTCAAAACACAAGCAGAGATGGCAAATATTCAAGAATTTTTGAGCACATTTCTACCACCGTAGCTTCTGATATTAGCAAGTCTTGTTTAATTTTCCAGTCCAGAATCATTTAAATTTGATGCACAAAGCCCCGTCCCACTTCTGTCAGGCTTTCATGGATCTCCCTATCAACTTGTGCACTATTGTATACTGCCCAACCTTTTTGGGCAACTGCTGTCTGCATTGAAGGTCCCATTTCATTTTTCATGTTAATAGCCAATGTTACTCTATTACAATGCCTGTGGGACAAAATAGAGGACAGTGACGGGGCACAGAATAATGGCATTACAATTGGCTGGATCCTCTGTCAACCGAGGGTTCAGTTGGAATGGGTTTAAACAAAAGAAAGTTACAGTATCATCAGCTATCATCAGCTACTATGAAGGTTTTGCTGTTACATGTTGTTTCAATTACATAGACATTTCAGACAGCACCTTCGATCACTGCTGAAAAAACGAAACCCCTTTCCTTTTCCTCTGCCTCCCTGATTTTATTTGTTTGCTTGAGAGCAAAAGAGAAAGGGTGACAGACCACAAAGTTGTCTAGGAAGTTCAACGGCAGGCTTCATTTGACAAGAATTGCTCAAAGGGTGAATTTACTGTTCCAAGCCTAGACCCTATCAATCTAACACACATCGGAGTTCTACAGCGGGTTACATAACCTTAAGCAACAGATTAGACAACACCATTCATCAATCACCCGCACCCTCCCTTTCTCATAAGCTCCATTACCCACAAGCCCTCACAGAACTCAGTTTATGAGGCATTATGAGCTATTAAAGTCTGTTGCTAAAAATCCATAAACATAAACGCAGTATGTGTAACACTTACAAATGAAGACGTATGCCTTATCAAGAACCCCAAAAGAAAGAAGACACACAGCGCAGCTATGAGACTGGCATACATAAAGTCAAAGTGTCCCAGGACACATGGCTAATGAGGAACTGGCTACACTATCAATTCATATCTCTGGAGAAGGAGGCAGACAGAAAGAGACAGACCCACACACCAACCTAATAATAATTATGACATTTAAATGAAAGGTGCCTGCACATGCGAAGGCTGCAGTCCCAATGCTAGGGTATTGTAGATGGTTGCCAGGGTGTTTCCGGTTGCTAAAGTGTTTTAGTTTGCAAGCTTTGTTGTGGATGCTATTTCAAGCGTTTAGTGCAGATGTCTGGGTTTCTGAATGGTTATTGGTTCATTAGTTGCTGGGTTGTTTCTAGGGAGTTGTTAGGTTGTACTGGGTGCACTTAGGCTGCATTATGTCTAGTTTTTAGTGCAGGTTTCTGAGTGGTTCACTACACTCTGACAAATGAGAGCTTTCACCGGGGAATTACTTTTTCCAAAAGGTACAGATTTGTACCTAAAGAGTCCATATGGTACCTCAAAGGAACATAGTCGTTTCAAAACATTTCAAGACATTTACACATTTATACTACCTTTATGGGACCAATATGGACCCTCTTTAGGTAAAAATATGCACCTTTAGGAAAGGAACTGCCCAAGTTTATTTCTGATAGTGTAGTTTCTAGGCTGTCTGTTAGGCTGTTCACATGATTTGTGTGGTTGATCAAGTGCTCTGAGTGTCATTAGGACACTTCAAAGCAGATGTATTTTGTGTTTTTACTAGACTTTTTAGAAGCAATGGCTTGGGTTTTCTGTGCAGTTCCTATGTTTTTTAGCACATTTATCCCCTTTCACACCAAGTATGACTAATGCAAATATAATGACGTCATGAAAATATGATGCTATTATGCTTTTATATTAAATCACGGAATCCCTATTGTGTTATTCATTGTTTTTTATGCATTTGTTTGAACAGTGTGTGGATTTTGTACCCCCATTGTGCCTTGATGAATGGGCTGTCCAATAAGATTTGAGCTTTAGATCACATGCCTGTAGCCACTGCTGTTGCACAAAAGGATGAAACTGGTGGCAGTAAGGTACTGAAAGCTGTTTTGGAAATCACCAAAAAAAGTGTTGAAATATTGAATGTTTTTGTGACTACAAAAATACTGAACCCCCCTCCCCCACCCCCTCCAAAAAATGTGGAAATGGATTGCCCAATAATTGGGAAACAATGGTAAGTTTAATGTTTTATTCATTATTTATGCTATTTATTCATTTGAATTCATTTTACGTATTTACCAGATGCAAAATCCATTGTCAGGGATTCATTTGTTGAAAGTGGTCACATAGGGCTTACTGTGAAATGGCCCTTACTAAGCAGTTTCTGGAGTGTTCTTTCATAGCACATTTCTATCTTTCAAGAGCCTCTTGGGTAGTTGACAAGGATATGCTTTGTGGTCACTACAGAGTTCAGAGTCATTTATATTGTTGTTCGGAGTAGTTTTTAGCACAATGCTGGGCAGTGGGTAACATATTCTGGCTGCTATACTGTTTTAAGGTTATGGCTTTGTTGTTCCTGGCAGTTATTTTTCTTTTCTATGCAGTAGTGTTTGACACTTAGTAGTGTCTGCATGCAACAAAGTGAGCGTTCCAAACTAAAGTAGCGAAACGGCATGACATTTCTCTGAAAAAGAAAGTGGAATCAGTTTAGTTGGTGACTATTGCCTGCGGGCAACTGATGGGGAAAACAGGCTGGTTGCTTGGATGATTCCAGGTGGTTTGTTCAGTGTTCTGGGAGACTCAGGTGCCTTGGATAGCTGCTAGGTAGCTGTTTAGCGGTCCATGTCAAAAGCGTCCATCCTCAAGTATTTTAGACATTTTTTGTCTTACTGATTATAAATATACAGGAATTTTCACCAAATAATACATCAGATGATTTTGAAAAATAAAACAATAAAAGAAGCTGCATAGTAATTTGCTGTGTTCAAGGCATAGTTCACCCAAAAATTAAAATGTACCCACCCTTTACTTGTTTACTTTACTTGTTTACGAGTTTTCACGTTTTGGGTGAACTACCCCTTTAAAAGTTCATTGTAGCAATGTCTAGCTGCACTGAATGAAAGGACAAAACATGGTGCAAAGGCAAAAGAATGCGGGGGTCTCAAAATGAACATTGACAGGGCATCTTAAATACACCACACGCATGGTGCAAAACACTAAAAACGCAGCAAGGTGCTTCAAAACACTCTAAGATGTCTATCTAGTGCAAGTTTGCCCAGATCAATAATTAAAAAAATAGCACAGACCGACCACAAGAATGCCTCCTGTGTGAAAGATCCCTCACAGCACACACTGGATGCTAGAAAATGGGATCGCTATACTGTGTAAGACTGTGTGTGTGTTGCTCAGTATACAGATGTGCCCCAGCAGCTGTTCTAGATGCTCTGGCTCACACAAACACACACACACACACACACACACATGGCAGTGTATCACCTGACGGCAGAACTCTGGTACGCTGCCAAACACTGATCCTGCCAAAAAGTGTGGCTGCCAAATAATGACCCGGCAGAATAAAATACCAATTCTTATGCCGCTGCGGAGAAGCACGCAGAACATATGTACATACCCACCATATGGACTACATTTTGTTATGACCTCTTTGTTCTGCTATCAATGACAGTGAGTTGAGCAGCCTCGAGCGTCTGTCCTAGATGAAGTGTGTATGTGTGTGTGTGAAGTTATAAAGAAGCTAAGCCTCTGGGAGCTGCTGTTTGAGTACTACAGTACATTAACTGTCCTAGTTATTCTCTAATGTATGCACTAGCAACTGCTAGCTAGCGCGCTAAATTTGATCGCTCAAAGCTTGCTCTTTCATAACTCTCATTTGTATCAGTTACATGCAGAAACTGTTGTTTATTCAACAGTTTCTGCTTCTCAGTGTCAGTATATTGTGCACGTTCATGAGCACTGTGCACTGATGTATACCCCAGGTGCCCGTGTGTGGTTTACTTTATTTAAAACAAAGCACAGTCGCATCCGAAGTATACGTAAGCAGTGCGACTGAATGTGACATACATAAAGAACAAAAAGTTCTCTTGAATGTGCGCAATATACTGACACTGAAAAGAAGAAACTGCTGAATAAAGTGGTTATTTTTGGTTTATGTGCGCACACAAGTTTTCTTTAGGCTTGATAAGCATGATATTCTGATTGAATGAATTGAATTGAATATTCTCAATGCATATGGTCTATTTTGAGGATGTTTTTGGTATTTTTCAAAGAACAATTTTTGACCATTGCTGTTTATGGAGGATGAGGAAGCTCTCGGATTTATATCTTTATTTGTGTTATGAAGTTCACAGGAGTTTAGAATGATATTAGAGTGAAAAATTAATAACATAACTTTGTTGACGCACCAGAATGCTTTGTGTGAATTATGGGAGTAACTTCTGTTAAATCAGTTGAGTTTTGTTTTTATATTTTTTTTCTGTTCATTTACTGTTCATTTAAAGCACAGAGTCAAACACTCACTTCTCACTATGTGTTTGGATTATATTTGACCCTGGACCTTAAGAATGGACCCATGGTCATAAGAATTGATTTTCTGAAATTGAGATCATCATAAATCATCTGAAAGCTGACTAAATAAGAATAAATAACATTTTCTGTTATTTTACAAACATATTTCTGTATATACAGTATATATTTATTATTTTATATACAATATATTGTTTCAAACTACTAAGATGTTAATAAAAGTCACTTTGTTAAACTGCAGAGTTGAATTTTTAACATAAAAAGTTGACAGAGCAGAGATCAAGCTCCCATAATGCAATCCATAACCATAAATAAAGACAGAAACTGTTAATTAACTTCACCACAGCGGAATGAACTGCCAACTTATCCAGCATATGTTTTACGCAGCGGATGCCCTTCTAGCTGCGACCCAGTACTGGGAAACACCCATACACTCTCACATGCACACTCATACACTACAGCCAATTTAGTTCATCCAATTCACCTATAACGAATGTCTTTGGATTGTGGGGGAAACCGGAGCACCCGGAAGAAACCTACGCGAACACGGGGAGAACATGCAAACTCCACACAGAAATGCCAACTGACCCAGCCAGGACTCGAACCAGTGACCTTCTTGCTGTGAGTCGACAGTGCTAACCACTGAGCCACCATGTCACCCCATCCTTAATAAAATGATTTTTAAAATGACTTGTTTCTAAATTGCTAAGTTCCTCAAACCAAAAGTTCAGCCTATAATTTGAAACATATAACGGAAAAAGGTGGATAACTGCAATTTGCTCACCATTTGCTCTGAGAAGCAAAAAGGATATTAAACAGACCCGGTTTGTGTTTTTCTCTCCTACAGGTGTGTGCGTGAGAGAAGAGTAAGATCCATCTTTACCGGAACTAAAGCGCTTGTGCAACAAGAGTGTGTTTAAACGGAGCAGGACACACATATATACACACACCACAGCTGTGCAGTGTAACAGGAGAGCTATGGAACGAAAGGAGAGGAAGGCCACAGACATGCCAAGATTTCATTAACTGCCACAGCGGTCTGCATTCAGTCATGCTGCTGTTGTAAAGCCCTGTTTCAGTCTTCACCTCTAAATGCAAAAAGTTCAACAAACTACACTCACACCCTATTAACATGACACACGGGCGACAGGGTGTGTTTACTGGCTCAGACTTTATAAACTGTGTGTTTAGTGGTCTTATAGAGTTGGTTTTTGTAGTTAATCATCATTATGAAGCAATAACATTAAATATAGCTAACATGTTTTCACACAAACAAATCAAGTATTATTACATTTACTGTGTATTTTCTTATTCATTGTTACTGGTGTTTTACATTGCAACATCATAACAATGAGGAAAATACGCAAAGGCCGTATTTAAAGTAACTGTTCTTACAAGGACAACAATGACATCCTAAGGAATTCATTTCACATTCTCAATATATTAACAAAGCAGTTTGCAGTAAATTGTAACAATTATTGCTCCACTAAATAATTTTTAAAAAGTACAATAAAACAGATACATACTACATAACCATCATATTTACTATTTTATAATATTATAATCATACATAAAGCAAGTAATCATTTGCAGTGTGCATTTATTTAAATTTTCACTGGAAAAAAAAATGGTATGAACATATTTCATATGGCTGAGCAGC
This sequence comes from Danio jaintianensis, assembly GCA_903798115.1. Classification (NCBI taxonomy): domain Eukaryota; kingdom Metazoa; phylum Chordata; class Actinopteri; order Cypriniformes; family Danionidae; genus Danio; species Danio jaintianensis. The sequence goes on along the minus strand of CAIGQV010000785.1, from coordinate 2,488,899 downwards.
TAGCAATATCTGTTCTGTATATATCTGTTACTTCTGTGAAGTAAGTGGATTTAGTGATTCATAAGTGGATACATGAAGTAAAGGATCCTTTATTTGTATGACAAAGTTGATCAACTTATTTTATTATTATTATTAAATTATTGAATTAATAATAATAATATTAATAATAATAATAATAATAGTAATAATAATAATAATAATAATAATAATAATAATAATAATAATAATAATTTCATAATAACACACAGTCCCAAACACACTCACCCAGTTTGACTGATGTATCACGTAATTTAAGAAAATGACTTGTGGTTATAATTAGTGACAATCTAGGCTTTGTGTCTCCCACTTCACCAGAGCCAAACTTCTGCCGTTTCTACACACGTCACCTCCTTGCCTAATTCAGTCCACTTCCCACTCATTTCCTCCCGTTTAGTCGCTTCTGACCTCTTTTCAACTTACTGCCCCAAATCACTGCTAAACGCAAATGGAAATGTTGTGATTATGCTATTAGCATGTTTTCGGAGAACTATGGAAATTAGACCAAAGTTCAGTTCATTTCCCTTAAACACTTCTCCTATTTGCCTACTGACCTGACTCTATTCTATAGGTAAAAAGGGTGTAAAAAGTACTCAAAGCATTATGCTTGAGTAAAACTACAGATATTGGGTGAAAATGTGACTCAATTAATAGTACAAGTAACTGGATGACAATATTTTAATACTGTACTAAAAGAAAAAGTATCCTAGCAAAAAGAAAAAGTCAGAATAACAATTGTTTATATTTATTGTGATTGAAAATCAGTGTTATTCCTTGATTTTTTTAACTCTTATGAAGGTAAAACTTATTGTGAAAGCTAAAAATGTATATAAACATGGCAGCTTTAT
>CAIGQV010000785.1:2471783-2485069 GCA_903798115.1 Danio jaintianensis | reverse complement strand
AATAATAATAATAATAATAATAATAATAATAATAATAATAATAATAATAATAATAATAATAATAATAATAAAATAGCCCTATTTATCACCAAACCAAAAGCAGAAATGAAATGCAGAAAGCTCAGCAAGCCTTGGTGTGTTTGTCTGAGTATGTGTAGTTATGTTTGGCAGAAGCCACGGGCATCTATAGACTACCTGCACAATTTTAATGGGGTTTTAATGAGGATGGGATTGCATTTTAAAAAGAGAAAAGCCACAGAAACAGGCACTGACTGACTTCCCTGGCAAGGAGGAGAAAAAAAAACCTGGCTACAGGACAAAACACACTTTTAATCCCGCGAGAGGCGCGAACAAATCAATATCAATTAAGGTGGAGGAGTAGACAAAATGGACATCTTGCTTTGTTTTAACTAATGAAGTCTGCCGAGAATCTGTAAATGGAGGCCCATAGCAACCAGGAAAACATACGTACACACACTCGCACTTTGAGCGTAATAACGCAAGCAAAGAGTCAGGATGGTGATAAATAGTCCACATAGAGCGGCCCGAAATGGGACACCAGTGCAAAAAGAAAACAAACTTTCATGTGTCACGCACACACACACACGCCGCAGGAGGGCTGAGCATATACATCATTAATGATGATTTTGATGTAAGTCTGTAATAAAGTTATGCTGCTGACACACACTCACACACACACATACAAACAGCACGAAGTCTTACACATCCATCAGTACTGCTGGGTGATATTTCCTCATATGCATACTACGCAGGCTGAATGACAAACGAGAGGATGATGAGACAAAATACGAGGAGTAAGAAGAGTGCGAATAACAAGGAAAAAATCATAAAAGCATAAAACTGGCTTCATCCGAAAAATTACCAGGCCCTTCCATGCACACACATGCAAAGCACACTTATGAGAACCAGACGCGAGTATTCGGCTTCATGCCAGCGGGTCGTTATGAGAAGTGGGTGTTCGCTTCACACACTGATGTCATTGCATTATTGTCAGCCGACATGTAATGACATCCAGACCTTTGTTATGTGGAAACAAATAAAATATAAGAGAGAGTTCCCTAAAAAAAAATGTTTTTTATTCATTTTCCTTTAGAGTTTGGAGGGAAAAATATATATTTTTTTATGAGATTCACACTTTCTGCAAGACAAAAGCTATATATATATATATATATATATATATATATATATAATATATATATATAATTTATTCATTCATTTTCTTTTCAGCTTAGTCCCTTCATTAACCAGGGGTCGCCACAGCGGAATGAACCGCCAACTTATCCAGCATATGTTTTACGCAGCGGATGCCCTTTCAGCTGCAACCCATCACTGGGAAACACCCATACACTCTCATTCACACACATACACAGCAATTTAGCTTACCCAATTCACCTGCACCACATGTCTTTGGACTTGTGGGGGAAACCGGAGCACCCAGAGGAAATCCACGCCAACACGGGGAGAATAATAATAATAATAATAATAATAATAATAATAATAATAATAATAATGTCTCATTGTGCTACATAAAACAAAAAAAAATAGTTTTTTTTTTCTAGATTTAAAGAACTCCTGTATGCCCGAGACATATTTTGTGAGATTCACCCACCCAGATCAATTCAAATTAGGGTTGTGCACACAGAAACCCCAAAGGACTCATTAGCAACATATTTACATGCATATTTATGTACATTTAAATACCTAAAATGGCTTAAAGTGCAATCTATATCAGAATCTGTGGGTATGGGCTTTAACCCCAATACCTTGCTATCACTAGTGCAATGCTCCATCAACTGAGCTAACAATAAACACAATACCAATAAAAATGTCTAATCGCAGTGCATGACACAACCTTTCAAAATATGTCATTTTATTTATTTATTTGTTTCTTTGTCAAGAAATGTTTCACATATTTTTCAGGCATTGAAACTTGGGTCGCCCACACAGAAATCATATTGGCACATATGCACCACCCACCTGGTCACATCTGTGGCATAGTTTCATGCATATTTATGTATATTTTGAAGATATGAGTGACTTCAGGTCCAATCAATATACTGTATACTTTAGTATTGGCATGTATGAGTGGGTTTGGGGAATCAAACCCATGACCTTGAGAATTGCTAATTATTTTGGGGAGAAATATGTCTCAGACATGTCTTTTTTTTTCTTTTGGAAAGATTAACCAAATTGGCTTAAAGTGCAGTCAAAATACATTGTTCAGCATAGGATTCAAACCAATAACTTCTTTATTGTTAGTGAACTGCTCAACAAGTTTAACTAGTAATAAGCAAGTAAAATACAAAATGCCCTATTATGCCGCATGGATGCTGTATATCATCTTAAAAACGACCCATCATCACATCAGTCTCATATTTATAAGCACATTTATGTACTTTTTTGAAGACTAAAATATTAAAAGATACATTTTGTAGGCCTATTCCCTTTCCTCAGATTCAAACCTATGCCTCTTACAAGGTTATCATTGTATTTTATGTTTTGCATTTTTACATTCATTTTCATTTCAATACTATTTTTAAACTTACATTTACAGTTTACAGTACAGTTTTGTTTATTTCATGAATGGTTTTTGCTAGTTTTAGTTTAGCTTTTATTTTGTGGACACATTGTCAGTTTTAGTTTGTGGTTAGTTTCAGTTTTAGTAATTCTAGTTTACCAGAACACGTTCGGTGCCAACCACAGCAAAGTTTAGTGTTTGCACGGCTTACATTAACTTTTGTGGAAACCTCTTAGTAATAAAAGTAAAATAACTGTTTGAACAAACACTGAATCCAAAACCAACCATACAAATTCAACAAATAAAAGTAAAAACTATTAATAAAGAAAACTATATTATTAATGAACTATTAATTCTGACTTCATGTTAAAGATCATACTGTACATGTCACTAAACGTATCTAGTTTACATTTTCAGCAAAAGCAGAAAAAATTTGGAACACGTGTTTATTAATAAAATATGTTTTAATCATGCTCTTGACTGACATGTTTGGCTGTATCAGAATGAGTGTTTTTTTTATTATTCCAGTTTCTGTTATTTTAGAATGTTGCTAGTTTCATTTAGTTGTAATTTTTTTAAACCAATATATTTAGTGTTTTTTAGTTTCCATTTACAAAAATAATCTTGGTCCCTAATGTAATACATATATATCATCCTTTTCTTTTTGTGTTTGCTCTATACATGCACATTTAGAGGGATTTAGAGCATAAACCTTTATTTCTGCATTGCATACTTCATCACAGACTGACATAAATGAAACAAACGCCACAGCTTAGTCTCGTTTACCAACAAATCCGTGTTTGTCACATGTGCACATGATCTGAACACAGTTACAGCATGTAAAACTGAAGATATCTGGCCTCTCCAGGTGGAGATGACTTTAGATAAGCACTCACACACACACATGCAGGAATGCTCACCCTTGGGAAAATTTAGCTCACGGTTCAATGGATTTTGGCACAACAGTTCTAGACATCACTGACAATGTGTGTAGCCACTTCTTATCGCAGCTTATCTCGGGTCTACAGCCAACACTCACTTCCCTTTACCACTGCTGACACTTCTTGAACACTCACGCTGATCTAGGGTCAGATTTTCTACGTCAGCGGTGATCTGTATTGTAAAGTATTCATGAGAAAACTGATCCAAGCACCACGGTTCAGCCCAAAGGCAAAGAGGAACCGCAGTGAAAACGCACTAGATTTGTAAATACACTGTCCTACTTCTCATAGAGGTAAATGTAAACTAGGCAACTAAAGTGGCTTACTTAAATGTAGTCTAATGTAATGTAAATTATCACTAATATCTTGAGCAATATCTTTTTTGTTAAAATGACCTGAAAATGTTCAAAAACAGATGTCACAATTTCACTTGTTTGAAAACTTAACTACTATCTACTTACATCAAAATATAAATACAATGTACTTACTGTGCTCATAATGTATTGCAGAACATACAGGTAGGGCTAGGGACAGGTTTGGTGATATAGGTAGGTTTAAGTGTGAGTTAAGGTGTAAGGGATGGGTCAACAGTGTAGTAGACTGTCTGCTTATTATCTGTTGATACTGCTACTTCAACAGACATTTAACTGACTATAAGAAACTTTGCAAGTACATGTCAACTTACACTTACCCTAACCCCAACCCTAACCTAACAGTCTACTTATTATCCAATGAGAATTAGTTGGCATGTAGATGCAATGTAACTTAAACTCAACAAACAGACTATCAAAATAAATTGTGACCCAGTTGTAATTACATGCAGGTATTCAAGCATAAGTACAATGTAAAAATGTGTATTTATACAATAAGTAGGCTACTTTGTATTACAAGCCAATATATAGTCTACAAATGATTACTTTCAGTGTAAGTATTTCATAGTTAAGGGAACTTAATATAAAGTGGGACCCAATTAGCTAATCACAATGTTACAGGATTTAGTCAGCCATGAAACGTAACTATTTTGCCTATTGTCAAAAAACAATAGGCAAATGCATGGCCTAATTCGTATTAATTCATATGATTTATTTTGTATGAGACGTGTCTCCAAACCTACCCTTCATTGAGGATGAGCAAATGAGTACTAAAATGCACAAATGAGATTGTACAAATTAATATGAATTAGCCATTAAAGCATCTATATATATTTTTTTATTTTTTATTTATGCTTATGGATTTCATTATGCGACCATGAGCCTTCCTTCAACACCTTTTGATTTTGAAAGGCTTGAATTAGTTTTTTTTTTTTTTTTACATTTTTTAAAGTTGTGATATATTGTCTGGGTTGTTGTTCTAAATTACAATACAAACCCCTGTTAATAAATTGCCAGTACTTTTTTCCAGTTATTTTGCTCTCTATATATGACCTCTTAATCATTCCAATATTCTTTGTTAGTCTGTAGATTTAAATTTTCCACCTAAAAAAAATCAATAGAGCAGAGATCAATGTCCCATAACACAACTCATAACCTGTGAATCATGAATTATGAAAATTGTACATTAACTGCCATGTTTTACAATGTAGCAATACACTTGCAACTGTAATAGTACTTTTTTGTAGATGTTCTGCAAATTATACAAATAATTCTGATAAACTTGCACATTTCTATATCAATGCATACAAGCATTCATTTAAATATGAAGCTTTTCGTAATACAGAGAAGAGATTGCTCTACTGCCTAGCAGGAACCCAGTCATAGTAAATGACAGGAACAGGTGTTGCCGTCATGCCTTTCTGCACACTTTTTAATTAAGCAAAAACAATTGTGAAATACAAATAAATTAGAATGTACAGTTGTGCTTTATCCGTGTACTCGTTTTCTGTACAGCTCATTTTCAATTTGAGTGAGACAGTGTATTGGACCGCAAACTTCAAGATCAAGCAGCTTTAGGCAGAAACGAACACAAAATAAAGCGAGTGACATTTCATTTAAGCCGTTAGAAGAGCAAATCTATACCTCTGAAAGTTCAGTTTTTACTGTGCCTATTTAGTTTGACTTAAAGTGGACCTCTAATGCCATAACTTAGCATTCAAATTGAAGAGTTTTTAATAGCTTGGAAAAATGTCAACACACTGCAGTAATTGACTGACCAATGTAAGCAGGACTCATTGCTATGGTTTTGCCAAGCAGCTGGGCGGTCTCGAGGAGGTGTTTGTGTGTCTCTGTGTGTGTACCGTTGTGGATTTAAAGTATGTGTGTGTGTTGTAGAGCGCTGTAATAATAACTCCCAGTGGGAGCAGATTTCTGTCTGGTCGTTGTGGTGACAGCATCAGGAGAGAAAGAGGTGACGGCTGTCCTCTCCTGCACTGGACAGTAATTGGCCATCCATATCGAGCTCAGTCTCAAACACACAAACACACTCACGCCATATCCCATCAGCATCGCTACACACACTTGCCATCATCCCATTCGGGCCAGAGCTCCAAAGCGTGATGTAAAACGCAAGTGACGACATGTGTGCATGTGTGCACACTACACGGTCGGTACCTTGCACTGAAACAGAACATACACATTGTAATAAACATCACGGCCTGGATAACAGATGGAGATTGAAGATGACAGCAGAATGATGGTGTGAAAGATGGTCGGGTGGAAAAATAAGCCTGACATTCAACAGAGGTCCCCCCCCAACACCCCTCTTCCCAACAAGAGAGTATGAATTCAAGATAACCTCAGAAATCTATAAAATAAATTGGTCCCAACTACTTAACTAAGTGGCCTTAACTACTAAGTACTTGCATCAAGTACTGCTCATATGTTCATAATGTATTGCAGGACACTTCGGGTTCTCGAGGTGGGATACGGGTAGGGTTTGGTGGTATGGGTAGGTTTAAGGGTGGGTTAAGGTGTACGGGATGGTCAACAGTGCAATTAAAGTGGAATTACAAAGATGTATTACATGCAGGTCTTTAATCAATCATAAGTACATGTATTTACACAATAAATACATTGTAACAAATGATTAATTTCAGTGTAAGTACATATTAGTTAAGGCCACCTAATATAAAGTGGGACCAAAAAATGATATGCCACCATTTACCTTCTGGAAAGAAATTGTTATAGTTTCACTAGTGAAGTTTTAAAGACACATGAATTTTCTAAAATAGAGTGTCCCAGGATCCTAGATCAACAACAGATCGTCAAATAGGATGGTTCTAATGTGTTCTAATGTAGGTTTCCAGCCTTTCTACTAGACATGCACCTAATGTTCATCCAATGACAAATATCAATCGAAAACCGAAAAATATATGAGCCTGAAAAAAGGTTTATGCTGTGCTGCACTGCCCAGCAGTGTTCAGTGCGCCGGTTTCACTTTCCCTCCTGCCGTAGTTAATGCACGGAAATCACTGCACTATGAAACCCATTCATTTCAATAAACTATGCAAAGGCTAGTTTGTTGATGTGTCCAAGTCAAAGTTCAAAATTGCTTTTCCTCTCTGTGGATATTCTGCTCATCTATCTTGTGTAGTAATCTATGCATGTACAGCACATGCTTACCGCAAAAGTAAAGTCCGCTTAAATAACATGCTCACAGGACATTTCTATGTAGTATACTTGTTCCTGCTGCTTGCAATAATGCTACTCTGCTGTCATGGCAACGCTGGTAAAATGACGCCTCTTAACGCGTTCACTGTGAATTAAATGTGGTTATTTTATTGGCTTGTGTTGTTTTTTTTGTTTTTAAATCAGTATTGAGTTATTGAGTTACATTTAAAAAGTCTTGTAAAATTATATTTATATTTAAAAAATATATATTATTACAAAACGGGCGGCACGATAGCTCAGTTGTTTCACAGCAAGAAGGTCACTTGATCGAGTCCCGGCTGGGCCATTTGCCGTTTCTATGTGGAGTTTGCATGTTCTCCCCGTAATGGCGTGGATTTCCTCCGGGTGCTCCGGTTTCCCCCACAGCCCAAAGACATGTGGCATATAGGTAAATTAAATAAACTAAATTGGCCGTAGTGTATGACTGTGTGTGAATGAGTGTGTATGGGTGTTTCCCAGTAGTGGGTTGTGGCTGGAAGGTCATCCGCTGCGTAAAACATATGCTGGAATAGTTGGCGATTTTTTCCGCCGTTGCGACCACAGAAATAGAGACTAAGCCAAAGGAAAATGAATGAATGAACAAATTATTACAAAACTTTTTCAGATTTGGTTTGTTTTTTTGTTTTTCAGCCAAGTGCATCTAGAATTTTTGTTTTCAGTCCATCTCTAATTTTTACTGCAGAAAAGGGGGTTCTGGTCTGGAAAGAACTCTGACTCTAAAAACGCAAACTCAAATAGAGCTGGGGGGAGGGAAAGTTGCACATTATACCATTGCAGTGAGAGTGAATCAAGAGTTTCAGTTTCAACTTATCATGAAAAAGTACAGTCAGTTTATGCAAGCTGAACCCTCAGAATGTGGAACTGCAAAAGAGAAGTGGCTAGATCAAAACACCAAAACAGGCAATGTTTGTTTTTTGACTAGTTACTCAAGCAAAATACTGGTTCATGATAGGCTCCTATTATTATTATTATTTTTGGTCGAGAACAAGCTGAAAACAGGATTTTGCCCCATAACCATCCTGGAAGTTAAATATTCCTAATCATATTTCAAACTATAAACATCCACCACCTCTAAAATCAAAAGGAACTGATTTGTTCATTACAATACCATCAGAAAGTCTAATCTCAGAGCCACAATCATGCAGAGTTGCACTCAAACGCTAATCAAATACACCTGAACAAGCTAATCAAGATCTAAGTGTAACTACAAAACTACATGATGGGGAGTTTTTTTTAAAGGCTGGATCAAATCTCTGCAGGACTGTGGCTCTCTTGGACCACATCTGCCTACCCCTGCCATAACCCTACAGCAGGGGTGTACAATCTTGCTTCTGGAGGGCCGGTGTCCAGCAGAGTTTAGCTTCAACTGGCCCAAAGCATCTGTCTGGATGTTTCCAGTAATTGTAAACACCCTGATTAGCTGTTTTAGTTGAATTAGCTAAATTATTCACTAATGTCTAAAAACCTGGTTAATGGTTTGTTCTACAGTACACAAAGATATGGTTAAGCTTGTTTGTGTTATTTGGCATTTGAAAGCCACTGGGTGCGCTATCCTTTTGTTGAAAGGAAGCTTGGACAATCTGTAAAACATCTTTTTTCTGTGTTCCAGAGAAGAAGAACAAAAAAAACACAGTCTACACTATAGCATGAGTGATGAAAGAATTTATTCCTTTGGGGTAGTTAGTCGCTAGGGGAAAACAGAAGAGGATACTTAGGAGAAAGCAGAACATCAGAGAGAAGCTTACGAAAAAGTGTCCTCTGAATGAATAAACTGTAAAAGTCCAAAGCATTTCACCAGTGAAGTTCCAAAGACACATATTAAGAATAGTCATCAGAATTTTCCCAAAAAGGTGTTCTTGGGTCAGCAACTTTTGCAGAATTTCCAATGTAGGCTTCAGTGTAGATTCCCAGCCTTCGTCCATTTCTACTAGAAAGCGGGTTTTATGTTCTAGAACGATGACAGAATGTATTCCTTTGAGGTAGTTAGCCGCTAGGGGAAAACGGAAGAGGATACTTAGAAGAATGCAGAACATCAGAGAAAAGCTAACGAAAGCCATGCTGCAAGAAAACTGAAAGCACGTCGTTGGGCTGAACAAAATCAGGGCAAGAGCGAGGAGGGAGTGAAAAAAATTCAATATATTTTTAATCTCGCGGATGTAATGTGATTGCACAGCTGCCGTAGGCTGCAGATTTCATAAGCCAGATCACATTTCAGACAGATGGGGTCGGGGTGCTTGCGTTCAGGCCGATCTGCATGGCTCTGGGAGAAGTTAATGAAGGAGACAGAAACACAATGCCCTGTAATGACTTTAATGCCTTCACCCGGGGATTCCTCTGCTGGCCCTTGGGGGCCCAGAAGGACCAAATCATGTTAGTGTAAAGCGTTGATTGCTCTTTTCTCTTGTCAGGGTTAGTTTGAAGACCAAAGGATGAAGAAACAGTGTTAAATATTCATCAGGCTTCATTGTTTTATTGGTTTTGGTAGTGCGTCTTTGCAGAGAATTTCTATTTGATCGTCCAGTTGACCTAATGCCCTACTCATCTGTCAGTGTTACTTGTTTTGATTTTCTGCTTTTTTTGCTCTGACATAATTAACTGGAGTTGCCAGATTATATAATTTTTAGAAGGTTAAGATAGTACAATTATATTGTTCTCCAGTTGGTCATCCACCTAAACCCGCTAATGGGCATATATGACCATCTTTGAACAGCTGCAAACTAATTGAAGCCAAAGAATGTATTTGTACTGCACGTTCATGTGTGTTTATTCTGAAGAAATCACTGATTCACTAAAGGAACATTCCCCTTTTTGGGGGGAAATATTTTACAACTCCCCTAGAGGTAAACAGTTGATTTTTACAATGTTTGAATCCATTCAGCTGATCTCCGTGTCTGATGGAAGCACTTTTAGCTTAGCTTAGCATAGATCATTGAATTGGATTAGACCATTAGCATCTCGCTCAAAAAATGCAAAAAATAATTTAGCAAATTTTCTTATTTAAAGCTTGACTCTTCTATAGTTACGTAGTGTACTGAGACCGAAAGAAAATAAAAAGTTGCTATTTTCTTTTGTTTGAAAATTTGGAGCAAGGTGCTAGTGGTCTAATCCGATTCAATTATTTATGCTAAGCTACGTTTTAAGTCGTCTGGCCAGACTGAATCCAACTGAAAACTTGAAAAAGGTTTTTTAAAAAGTGGAGTTTTCTTAAAAATATATTAAACAACATGCCCTAGTTTAAAACAACGTTTTAAAAAAAACGCATTGGCTTTTGGATAATGTTAACCAACAAACAGATCTCTATTTAACCATCACTAAACTTCTATCAAACCCATATTCAAGTCTGGCTTTGTTCTGGTTTCCAACACCCTCTTCATTTTACGACCCAGTCAATGCAACACATGTTCAATATCAAAATATGCCACATCCTGATAAAATAGCTTGCGAACTAAGATTCTCATTGCATTATTTGGCTGGCTTTAGCTCGATTTTCCAGTTGGGAATCCTGCACTTGCATATTCTCACGAATCAGCGAAAAGACGGAATATGGCCAAAGCACAGCAGTTTTCTTTCTAATTACAATAAATCTTATAATGCTCAACTGAACTGCCAAGAAAACAAAGTCAGTGTTGTTACAGAATGTAACAAGCGATTTCTGTCAGCATATGTAGTGAGCTGCATTCTTTCTAAATCAAGTTAGCCGGTTAAGCTCCCGGGATGGTGACCGGAAACTGTGGCATTGCCCCTGATGGTATAACTAGTGTGTTGTCATGGAAACGGCAGAGTTGAGGGTCAAGGGAATAAAGATCTGATTATTCTCCCAGAGCTTTGTTCTTTGTTAAGTGGAACATATGGGTGTTTGAGAGAGCGCAGATGTACAGTATGCACACATTTTACTTACTCATGCAAGAAATATACACATTATAGAGTATATCTTTTTTTTAATGAAATACAGTGCTTTTAAATGATTACAGTTCTTTCATGTGTTACATTTGTCCTATTGGTGATGAATCATGTTAAAAAGAAGCTCCATACGATATAATATGTTTCTTCCATTAACATATTTAAAGGGATAGGTCACCCAAAACTGAAAATTGTGTCATCAATTACTCACTCTTTGCTTGTTCCAAACCAGTTTGACTTTCTTTCTTCTGGTGAACACAAAAGAAGATATTATAAAGAAAGCTAAAAACCACTGACATCATTAGTATTTGTGTCTCCTACTATGGAAGTAAATGGTTACCATTTTTCAGCTTTCCGCAAAATAATTTAACGGAAGAAGGAACTCGTAAAGGTTTGGAATCACTCGAGAGTGAGTAAATAGTGAGCAACTTGTCATTTTTTGCATGAACTATTCCTTTAACAGATTCATTCATTCATTAATTTTCCTTCGGCTTAGTCTCTTTATTCATCAGGGGTCACCACAACGGAATGAACCGTCAATTTATCCAGCATATGTTTTACACAGCGGATGCCCTTCCAGCTGCAACCCAGTACTGGGAAACATCCATACACACTCATTCACACACATACACTACGGCCAATTTAGTTTATTCAATTCACCTATACCGCATGTCTTTGGACTGTGGGGGAAACTGGGAGAAGATGCAAACTCCACACAGAAATGCCAACTGACCCAGCCGGGACTCGAACCAGCGACCTTCTTAGTGTGAGGCGACAGTGCTAACCACTGAGCCACCGTGTCACCCTCCTTTAACAGATTATTAAATTAATAATCTAACACAACTTAAATCAAAATTATTGGACCGCCATCAAATTATCTGAAGTACTTCAGAGCCATAAAGACGATAATCATACAATTCCACAATATATATCAAATTATTTCAATAACCTGACTTTTTTATGCAATACCATGGTATGCTAAAGCACATCGTTCTTGTTGAGCGAGCTCCATGTGTTCAGTGTACCATGTTAAGTGAATGTTTTGTTTTATACACACACACACCAAAGGCTGTAATGCTGCCTTAGTAATGATCTTAGTAATGGCGTTATTAAGTCGAGTGACGACACTTAGCTCTGGGCATGAGCAGCCCAGTGTTTTTGTTATTACTATGACAACAAAATGAGGAAATCTGGGAAAAAGAGGTCCCCCCTCTCCTGTTACAGACATAGAGACACAAACATCCCCTAACACACACACATCTTGAAGACATCTACAGCACTGCTTCAGCGGTCACATGTCTATGTCAAGATCAGGTGACCGCCGCCTGTGTCTCTGTAGGAAGATTGGAGGGATGAAATCTGTCAGGGAAAATTTACCGTGGTGTTAAACTCCAGCTGCGATGTGGCTATCTGCTTTCCTCCCTGATAGAGTTTGAAAGCCCTAAACTCATGACACACTCATAAATTTCCCCAGACTTGTTTAAACCTGCTTTTCACCCACATACACCACACACACCACACACAATCCCCCTACACGGTGATAAATACTGTTATATCAGCCCGCCAAGTGTTCTGACAAAAAAATTTATATATTATTTATATATTGCTGCAACGGTATTGTATTGCTGAAAAAATAAGCCCTCCTCTTAAAAGCACACAGTTGTCCCTAAAGTAATAACGCACACATGCTTTCTTCAGAAAGTTGCGATGGTTTTATAAGTCACATAGGGGACGTCCTCATAAAAGTGCTTCCTGCTGCAAGTTCCTCAGTTTGTCCATATCACGATATATGATCAGGATGTGTTTAGGTCTTAGCATCTTTGTGCAATACTAAATTGCACCATGAAATTTTATTATTGTTTTGTTTGGACATACTTAAAAAATAATTGACACATCAATCTAAGAAAACGTCAAGGAATATTTTGGTTTACTCTGGTACATTGACGTGACACTTTTTACAACATACACGATTGATTGACTGATTGATTGATTGGTTGGTTGGTTGGTTGGTTGGTTGGTTGGTGCGTGGGTTGGTTTGGTGGTTGGTTGGTTGACTGACTGATTGATTGATTGAGGGGGAGTGTGTTACATTATAGTGTCATGATATTCTGTAGAGTAAATATAATGATATATAAAACTGCAATCATCAACCATAACATCTAAATACTGTACCATGAAATTATAATACAGCATCAATTTAAAATGGCTCAAAAGTTTGCCACTTTATACTAATTAGCCTTTGTACTTAAATTTAAACAAATCTTTTGCTACAATGCACTATAATATACACCATATATATAT
>CAIGQV010000785.1:2429904-2450916 GCA_903798115.1 Danio jaintianensis | reverse complement strand
TATATATATATATATATATATATATATATATATATATATATGGGGAAGAGGAAACTTCAATACTTGAATAGCTTACTTGAAAACAAAACTACAACTAAAAATAAAAACTAAAAATGGATTAAGTATTTAAGTATGTTTTGAAATGGTTTTGAAATACTCTAATGAAGAATACATTTTAAATTAAATTAAATCAGTAATAAGAATAAATACTGAATACAAAAGCACATACATAAATACAGACATCTAATATAAAAAATGACATTTAGATTTCAGTGTCTAAACCTAAATGTCTATATAAATGAATACTATTTACAAGTGTGCTAAAATGCCTAATGAAGTGTACATTGCTTTACAAAGTCCTATCATTTGCATTATTCGCAAGGCTCAATAAACAATGTAAACGCTTTAAAGTGCAAACCTGAAATGACAAATCAGTATGTCAAACTAATAAGTACTGTAATAAGTATTTTATAACACAAATAGTACATCTTAAAACATTTTGTTTCATGTTAATTTTGAACATTTTCATTGTTGAAAAGCCATCAAAAAATGAAAAAGTTGTTCATCATAAATGGCTAGAAGTAGAAGAGGGGAAAAAACGCTTTGGTCTGTGAGTCAAACGAGAAGATAGACACCCCCATCCATACACGTGATATTATTGTATCTAACAAGGCTCACTTCCTGTTTGACACATCACCACATCCTGTTTTAGGGCTAGCACCTTGTCTGTGCTTTAACTGCAGCTTACTAACACACATTAACACTGCAAAGTCAGATAAACCGCATGCTACTGGATGCTGTGTTTGTTTGAATGAAAATCTAGTCAGTTGTCTTATTAATCTTCTGCATGTTTATGAAACATATATGCATGATTTGCAAGTTCTCTGTATATCTATTGCTCAATTCCAACAGGTCAGAGTTCTTCTGCTTCCTTCTTTTTACTGTTTCAAGAGCAAAAGGGCAAATAAAAGTCCTTTAAGTTATAATATAATAAACAACAATCTTCTACCCTTGCAGTAAATGGTCAGACTTTACATTAAGGTTTAATTAGTTAATGTTAATTAATGTATTTACTAACATACTAACATTTACTAGCATTTATAAACCATAGTTCAGCATTTACTAATGAATTATTAAAATCCAAAAGTGTGCTTGTTAACATTTAATGCCCTGTGAACTAACAATTAATTAGTTTATTAACTAACATTACCAAAGATGAATAAATACTGCAATGAATGTATTTTACATTAAATACATTAACTACCATTGACGACTACAACCTTATTGTAAAGCGTGACCCAATAAATAATATATCTTACGTAAAACATGCAATATTAGAATGCATTTGCAATCCATTTGAATTCTACTATAGCATATTGTGAAGTGAAATGAGGATTGCAAAGTGGATGTTAACACTTTTTAAAATGAAAGCCTTCGATCCCATGTGTGACCACTTGAATTTGCTGTGAAATCTGATGGGGAAATTCACAATTGCTTCACCTGCAAGGGAAAAAAAAATCCAAACTGCTATGAATAATGACTGATTTTAACAGACCTGCTACTGTAAAAAACGTATGGGTTAACAGTAAGTTTAATGTAACATTAAGTTAACAATAAGAAGCAGTAATAAAAACCTAAACTGACATTCCCAGAATCTGACATGTCACAAACTTTTTTTCTTACCAGTTATCGGGAATATGGTTTTAGCTAACATCTGATGATCTAGAAAATGTGTGTAGTCTAGAAAATATTAGACCACAGACCATTTATGTGGTCTAGAAATGCAGGATTGACAGTTATACATTTTAAAATCAAAAAGGCGGGAAATAAAGAACACTGTAAAAAATGCTGGGTTTCACACAATTTGTGTTGGGACAACATGGAGGAATTAAGTTAACTTATTAGTTTTTACAAATGTAAGTGGATTGAACATAAAACAATTAAGTTGTCCCCCCAACAAACTCAAGAATTGTGTTATTTCAGCTTATTTTAAATAACTAATTTGAACAAACAGAAAACTTAATCTTTTTGAGTGAACCCTAAATTCTAGGGATACATTTCACCATAAAATAGTTCAGAAGGTCTGGTTCTGAATAGAAGTGTTACTATGTATAAAGAACCTGCAAGTTCAGTGATTTGTTCAGTAGTTTGCTAAGAAAGTGAGTAATGAGGTGGTTTTACAGTTACAAATTTGAAAAACATGAAGGCGGGAAACAAACACAAACCAACACAAACAATCCGTTAAAAGCATAAAAAAGGATCTTTGGGCTGTTATGGTTCTAAATAGCAGCAATAATAAATTGTAGCAGACATAAAAACATAAAGTGGCATTCCCAGAACTGTTTTTTTTTTAAATGATCAGTTACTGCATATAGGGTTTTAGGTAACATCTGATGTTGGTAAATTAATGTTTGTGGCATTGATTTGGTTACATGTGTTCCATGACAGTTTTTAATATTTTAGTGATTGACACTGTACATCTTCTATACATGTTAGTACTTACCGTAGATATTTACATTAGATGTCGCCTACCCTGTTGTTGTCTATTTATAAGGAATGCGTCAATAGAGCCGCCATTTTAGTACAGGGTAGCGCTCCTTTGAAATGAATGCGGTACCAAGGTGCAGTGGAGGACTGTGGCCATCCAGAGCCAGAGATATACCCATATATACATATATCTATGATCGGGAATTTTCCCCGGTGGTCAGTACGCAAATATTTTTTTAAATTATGAAAATTATAATTTTACATCACTTTTCTACATCGATGGATAAGTGACCGCACGGGCATTGCCGATAAAGTGTGTGTTTGTGTGCATGAAAATGTATTATCCTCCCCCCCTGAAACACACCCCCTCTCCTGCTTTCACTTCTCATTCTACAGAGGGAGCGATTAGTTTGGGAATGAATCTCTGTTATGAACGACTCGTTCACTTAGCCGACAATAATACAAGTTTCTAGCACCGCAGCGTCTTGTTGTCATATTTATTTTTCATTGTTTGCTGATTTTATTCAACAGAACTTGCATAAGCCTAGAATTCAGTGCAAGTTGATGCTACTGTGCCTTATGATGAGTGCAGTAAGAGACTGTATTATCATCAATAACGTGACTTGTTGAGCACAAAAGTTTTTAACATACAAAAAAGGTTAAAAAAATCGTACCTATGAAATGTTCTGCCTTTGTGCTTTGTTTTCTTTGTTTGCTCGTTACTACACCCGTAAGCATTGCTAAAGTCCAGCATCTTCACATTGGCACACTGTCTTGACTAGTGCGGTTGAATGACATTTGTACTGGGAGCACTGTACAAATGTGGCGGCGCTATTGACGCATGGTGAGGGTCCGTATGCGATATCTAGTGTATATATCTATGAGTACTTTCTCAGTAAATTCGAGGTAAAGCTGTTTGCTGTTTTTGTTTCAAAATTTGTGATATCGTTCTAAATACAACTGTTACAATGTGTATAGAATGTTTAAAGAACCACAGGTGAGGTTGAGGTCTAGACAATCAGTAATGAGGTGGATTGGCAGTTACAGAGTTGAAAAACAAAAAGGCGGGAAATAAATTCTGAGACAAAGATATATTTCACTATTAAAAGGTTCTTTGGGACAATGTGGTTCTAAATATAACTTTTACTATGTGTAAAGAACCTTCAAAAGAGTCATTTGGTTATGTGTGTTACCATGATAGTGTTTAATATTTGTGTAACTGGTGCTGTATAAAAGACCTTCTATACATGTTAGTATACTTACCTTCTCAGTAAATTTGAGGAAAAGTTGTTTGTGATGTATTTTTTCACTTTTCTTGTTCTAAATTTTTGTGACATGGTTCTAAATACAACTTAAAATGCATAAAGAACATTCTAAGAAAAGATCCATTTCACAATAATAAAAAAAAAAGGTTCTTCAGGACAATGTTGTTATAAGTGGAACTATTTCTATCTGTAAAAAACCTTCAAAGAAGCATCTTTTTGCCAAGTTGTTGATCTCCAAACATCAGTAATAAGGTGGTTTTATACTGTAGTAAAAATTTGAAAAACAAAAAGGCGGGAAATAAAGTTTCCTAAACTCCAACACACACAATCACTTTAGCACAAAACGGTTCCTAAGGATGATATGGTTCTAAACAGAACTGCGGGAGTAAATAACCTCTAAAAATACATTGTTTTTAGAGAGTACCACTTAATTAAAAATGTGCTCAAATGTTTGAGACATTAACGTTCATTTGCTTCTATGAATAGCAGAACATGTACTGAGAAGTAACTGTTGAATTTTGAAAGTAGGACACAAATTGTTAAAAGAAAAATGTGAAGAAAGAATAATAGCAGTTTTGCTATGGGATTGCATGTTTTTCATAAAACATATAAGAAAAAAAATGTAAAAAAGATAAATAGAGAATTTACGTGTAATAACAGTAATACTAACCTAAACTGACATTCACAGAATGCAGCATGACACATCTGATGTTGATGTTGTTAATTACTATGACAGTTTTTAATATGTGTGTGATAATTGGTTTACTCCTTCTATACATGTTAGTATTTACTTTCTCAGTTTGAAGAAAAGTTATTTGTGATGAGCTTTCATTCATTATGTGACAACCATCTGTTTCTGGTGACTGTGTATTGCAAGAGTAGAAAATATACATTGGTACTTCAGTTAGTTCACTATAAAAATAAAATCCTTTTACACATTCAAATTACAGTGTAGAGGAGGCTTGATCTCTGCTCTGACAACTTTCGATGATAAAAAAAGTTTCATGAAGTGTAATTTATTGACATTGTTAGCAGTTAGAAGTGATATTTTGTCATGAGTTGGCTATGTAAATTTCTGGACAAACTGGCCCTGAAATCTGGTGTTGTTTTACTATACTATACAGTCTATAGACTAAAAACATAATAATACATATGTGCATGACATCCCAAGTTTTACAAAAATCATGTTTTTTTTGTTAAAAAAATGGTGTTGTGTAAACCCTTATTTTAAGTGACTAATTAACAATTTCAGTAATACTTTACTTGAAAGGGGTGTTTATAAGATTAGAAGACACATCATGAGTATGAATGACATTTTATGCATATATATGACAACTGCCATTAAGTGTCATTAGCTCAGATATGTCATTTTAAATCAACCCAGGCTCATTTTAAAAACATAGCCCTATATACATTTCTGGAGAGAGCCAAATACGTCCCAGGAGTTACTTTTTTGTCTTTGTTATGACGACTTGACATAGACAAATACATCATAACTTGAACTTACCAAGAGATTATAACTTGTCATAAATCTGTCATAAATATGATGGGCATGAGGCAATTATACTTGTGTCATGAGTTTTTATAAAAGCGTCATTAATATTTTCTACACTACAGTGTTACAAATTAAAATTGTCATTAAATGACATTAAATATTAATGACGCTGTTATAAAATTATTTGACACTGACATTGAGTATTGACCCTTTTACTGAGAATTTTAATGACAAATTAATTTAGTTCCACTTAAAAAGGTGATCAGAAATATATTCATGACATAATTATAATAACCTCATGACAATCATGTTTATGACAGATTTATGACAATTCATGTTGTCTTGGTAATGTAAGTTGCCATAGCAAAGAAACTGACAGGTTTTGTTGTCTTGCTTATGTCAAGTTGTAAAGGCAAATGTATGTATTAATTTATGTCAAGTTATCATAAAGACATCTCAAACAATGTCATGTTTGCATTTAAAATGACATAACTGAGCTAATGACACTTAATGACAGTTGTCGTAAGCATGCATAAAATCTCCTTCATATTCACAAAAAGTGTCATGATTATAAAGGAGCCATGGCAGTCTTATGAACACCCCTTCAAGTAAATTTGAACACTATTAGTTTGCCTCTTAGCATTTGCTGTTGCAAATTTATAAGTGTATCAGTTAAACGTATTTCACGACATTCCCATAAAACGACCCATAAACCACAGCTCCACCGCTTTTGGATGAGACATGCACTTGGCTAATATACGTTACAACCTCGCCGACCAATCACGCTAAACATGCCTGTTTAACAAACCCACAAGAAAGCAGAATCCTGGTTTCTGGAAAGCAGTGGGTTTGTGTGGGTGTGAGAGTGTTATTCTTAAACATAGCATCTTAAAACATGTGCAACATGTTCCTTCTCCACCCATCATCCACTCACTCACAGCCTGTAATCTTGTTAGCGACCATATTTACACACATTCACACACACCTCTTAGGTTCCTTTTTAAGGCACAGCGATGTATAAGCGAGAAAACCCAAAACTCATTCCTGTCATCTCCCCCCACCACAATAAGAAACACTGACCCTAGACGTCAGCCATAATTCACAGCTAACTCACATAATCTGTATAATCTAAATAAAGTATGTATAACATTCCTCCCTCTCTTCCTCTGTCAGCATCTATTCAGTCAAAATAAAAGGAAAAAGGACATAAGAAAATGAGGCAGACAATAAAAAGACGAAAGCACGCACACCAGCGCGAGGATGAAATAACTATGAGGGGATTATTTCATAAACGACGATATTTCCTTTCTTCTGAAATCCATTTGATGCTGTCAAATAAGCCCAAAGCCATACGCCCACGTGCACATTGTCTTAAAAAGAGCGATTTGATGAGGATCTATTCTGCCTAACCAGGCGGAAATAAAGTGCTGCCACTGTTCACAGTCAAAGCTTCATAAAGCCGTCCGTCCAGGGAAGACAGGAATAACGCTGAGATTGGATAGCTTTTGAATGTAGTGTAATTATGAAATGTGTCCTTATATTTTTCTCAACATGATGAAGATCAATCAAAGTGGTGTTAATGTGAGGTGAGGACAGATGACCTTGTCTATAGTCAAAGTGAGCATACAATCGACACATTCCTGCAGGGCACATGCACTGTGGAGATGTCTATTTGACGTTTGTGTTTACATCTGTAAGACATTTTTTAGAGCATTGCTCATCTGCAATACATCTATGAGATGTCTCATGTAGGATGGTAAATATACGTTTATAGTCTTTAAGATGTTTATTTAGAATGTTTGTAAAACAGACGTTTCATCTTTGTTTTCCACACCAACACTGTCATTATTTACTCTAAATTAAACAAAAGAAGAATTGAAGAAGAATTGAAGAAGAATTGAAGAATGCCGGTAGCTGGCACACATTGATTTCCATCGGGTTTTTTTTTCTTGCTATGGAAGACGATGGGTCCTAGCAACAAGCATCCTTTAAAATATCTTCTTTTATATTCATAGTAGAAAGAAACTCATAAAGGTTTAAAACCACATGAGGGAGAGTAAATGATGAGGTAATTTGCATTATTGGGTGAATTATCCCTTTAAAATGTGTCTTGAAGATGTACATATATAAAGCTGATGAATACAATCCTTAGCTGAAAACATCAATGTAAATTGACATTAAATATACTTAAAAAATTAAAATAAGTGCAAAACAGAAACATTTAAGACATGTGAATACGAAGTTCCAGTGAAATATTGACACGGTCCTCTTTATTTTTGCATTAAACGGTTCTTCAGGATGATATGATTTTAAATACAAATGTTACAATGTGTAAATAACCATTTTTATTCACCAGAAAATGAGTAACGAGGTGGATTGGCAGTTATAGATTTAACAAAAACAAAAAGGAGGGAAATAAAAATCCTAAATCATAGCACAAAAATCCATTTCAACATAAAAATATTCTTCTGGACAACGCGGTTCTGAATAGAACTGTTACTACTCTACAGTATGTATAATTGACATATTTTAGGGTGTTGTTGACATTTGACATTTACAAATTTGAAAAACAAAAAGCTAGGTAATAAAGAACTCTAAACTGTTTGAATGTTGATTTTGCTGATATGGTTCTAAATAGAACTGTTATGTGTAAAGCACCTTCAAAGAACACCAATTTGTTAGAGTGCTGTTGGGAGGTTGAGTGCCAGAAAATGAGGTGGTTTTACAGTTGCAAATTTCAAAAACATTTCAAAAACATAAAAGGCGGGAAACAAAGAGCCCTAAACTCCAAAAAAAATATTCATCAAAAAAAAAATATTTTCAGGCCAATATGGTTCTAAATAGAACTGTTCCTACGTGTAAAGAACCTTCAAAGAAGAATTTTTTTTGCTGCTGCATTGAGCTCGTGAAAATCGGTAACAAAAAGGCGGGAAATCACTTCAGCATAAAAAAGGTTCTCCAGGATGACTGGTTAATGATTCTAAACAAAACTGATACTATGTGTAAATAACCTTCAAAGAAACATGATTTTTTAGAGAGTACATTATTAATTTACCACTTAATTTAAGTTCACATGCTCAAATGCTTGAGACATTGATGTTCATTTGCTTCCACAAATGGGATACAGGTACTGAGACGTAACTTTCGAGTTTTGAAAGTAGGACACAAATTATAAAAACCTGCAAAGAAAGAATAATAGTACATTAGGCAACTAGTTTGCTATGAGATTGCAGGTGGTTGTTTGAGGGCACATTTTTCCACACAAAAAAGGATAACAAATGAATGAATCCCTTTTTTTCTCTCCATGTGAAAAGAAAAACAGACTATAGGTGCGTCAGCTGCTAGTTTGTTGTAATTAGGCTAATAATAATTAACGCTACATTGCAGTTGAGATTTATGTTATATGCGATAGAAGATAATGAGAAACACACAGAGAAGAACAGAGAGTGTTTTGGCCTCGCGGGTAAGCATATGTAAATGTAACATTAGAATAGTAGAGGAGCCGTGTGCGCTGTTATTGGCTACATTCATCACGCTAAGCAAACAGGTCTGTTACTGTGTCTGTAAAATGCAAAACAAGACGGAGAAAACAAAGAGACAAAAGGTGACAGAGTGAATAAACTGCCTGCAAGATCAGTTTACATTTGAAAAAAGTGGCTTTTTTGGAGGGTATATTGCACTTTCGTTGCTTTTGTCTTTCTTAAGCAGCCTGCGCCGCTATCAATGACATTTGTCTAATGCTTCCTTCAAGTCATGTCGGTGTGATCATATTTACATGATTAGCATGCATGAATGCCACATTGTCGTAATTACCAGTGGGAAACTCAGGGTTTTCTTTCCGAGAGGGGGGAACACGTCAATTAAAGCATTATGGTTGTGGCTAATTGGTAATGCTAATAAACTTTAATTGTGTTGACTGGTTAAAAAAACAATAACCATAAACTCAGAAAACACCTCATTTTGTCAGTTGTAGCAACAGTTTTTTTTATATGCATGTATCTAAATTTACCCATAAAATACATATATACTAAAATACACTAATTAGTATTAGCTACACAGCTAATGTACAACCTCTGCTCTTTATATCACTTCTTCTCGTGTTTACTTTTTTTCAAACAACAATTTTTAGAATTTGTAAGGTTGAACATACAAAAGACCTCGATATTACTTACCATAGTGGGCATGTTTGTTTTATACTGTACATTCATGAGGTACAATCACAAAAAACAATCTTCACATGTTGCGCTCAGGAAACAACTCAACATTGATTCTAACAGAGCTTGCTGTTAGCATGTTGCTAAGCTAACAATGTAAATATTGTAATAAATAATTAAAAAAAACAATAAATAATGATAATAAAATAAAGCAAATTAAATGCAAGTACTCTTTCTGTTAACTGAAGTCCCCTGAATTTATGTATTTATTTTTTGTTTGTTTAAAAAGTAGTTGTTCAGAATTAGCTAATTTAGTTAATAGGCTATTGAAATTCCATGCATTGAATGTTCAGGGGAACAGTTTTTGTAATCTCTCTCTAAATGTTTGTATCTCAGGGTATATGTTGCACTTTTAGGGTTATAAAACACCTAAAATAGAAATTATTATAACTTTTTGTATTATTTAATCATTTAGTTAGCAACATTGCTAATGAGGCTAAGTTATCTAATTTCAAGTAATTTTAAGTTTTAGAGTAAGAAGGGTCAACCAGAACTTACAGAAAACCCAAAGTTGCACATTTTTACTAGTTAGATTTTTTATTAATAATTACTACTTACTAATTAACATGAGTATAATTTAAAAATTCCAACAAGTATATGTACTTTTCAGACAATTTCTTTAAAACCTCTAGGCTAAGTGTGTGAAATCATTTGTTTGATTATATTGGTATTAAGAAATATCTTTAGATAAAATATGGACGATTAAATGTGTAAATATCAATATACCTGTAATTGTCACGGTCACACAGGGAAGTGTAAAACTTCAAGGGTGTTTATTCAAGTGATATGCACAATAGTAGTTGTAGAGTAGGTGAATGGTGTGGAAGAAGGTGAGCGATCTCACAAGCACACACAGTTCAGTAGCTCAGTTCAGTTCAACGGCTATTGCCAACATAAGAACAGTCACTTCCCTTATATCGTTGCTTTGGCATTCACAGTAGGAGGACATCCATTGAAGAGCGCAGGAGAAGACAGAAGAGAAGACGAAGGGGACCATACGAGTTTGATTCCAGCCGCTGACTGAGTGAGGTGAGTATTTATAGTAAGTGGTGATTGCAGGTGCAGGTGATTAGTATTCAGGTGAGGGTTCACGGGTGTGGTGCGTGGTGGATGGTGAGTGAGAATGAGCAACAGGTGTGACAGTACCCCCCCTCCACGGGTGACTCCAGGCACCCTGGACCGGCGGCGGGGACGGCCTCGACCTCGGGGAGCTGGGCGATTTGGGTGTCGGTGGTGGAATTCCTTGAGGAGGGTCGGATCTAGAATGTCGTTACGGGGTGTCCATGATCTCTCCTCGGGACCGAATCCTTCCCAGTCTATGAGATACTGGAGTTGGCCGTTCCGCCGCCGGGAGTCGAGAACTTCTTGGACTCAGTAGATGTTGTCCTCAAGGACTTCGATTTGGAGGGAGAGGCGGTTCCGGTGTGAGGTTTGAGTAGAGAAACATGGAATGTGGGGAAGATCCGGTAAGAAGGAGGCAGGTTGAGACGATAGGTGACTGGGTTGATTTGGGAGTGGATGATGAAGCGTCCTATGTAGCGGGGACTCAGCTTACGGCAAGGCAGACGGAGGCGGATGTCTCTGGTGGAGAGCCATACCTTATCCCCTGGGTGGTATACGGGGTT
The DNA here is from genome assembly GCA_903798115.1 of Danio jaintianensis. Taxonomy (NCBI): domain Eukaryota; kingdom Metazoa; phylum Chordata; class Actinopteri; order Cypriniformes; family Danionidae; genus Danio; species Danio jaintianensis. Next base: position 2,439,830 of record CAIGQV010000785.1, on the reverse strand, counting down.
AGGTAGCCTACGGCGATTGGCGGCGTCCGCGTACCTCCGTACTGCCTGCTGAAGCTGGGTATGGGCTGAGTCCCACACCCTCTCACTCTCTCGGAACCAGTGATCTATCGCGGGCTCTTCGGAGGTTTTGCTAGTCCATGGGAACAGGGATGGTTGGTAACCTAGAACACATTGAAAGGGGGTTAGACCAGTGGCAGTCTGACGAAGGGAATTTTGAGCATACTCAGCCCACGGTAGATACTGGCTTCAGGTGTCCTGGTGGCGGGTGCAGTACGTTCGGAGATAACGGGATATCTCTTGTATCTTTCGCTCGGTCTGTCCATTGGTCTGAGGTTGGTAACCTGAAGACAAACTGATGGTTGTGCCTAATAGTTGGTAGAACGCCCGCCAGACCCTGGAGATAAACTGTGGTCCCCGGTCGGTTTCAAACCTCTGCGATAGACGGCAAGGAGGGCCACTTGGTTCCAGCCGCTACTGGTGGCGAGGGCTCGGAATTGCAGCGTGTATTCGTGGATGGAGGCGTTACCTTGGCGGAGAGTGAGTAGTTCATCGTGCACGGACAAAGGGGTAAGTGAGACTGCAAACACCTCTTTAAAATAGTCTGTGAAAGATTGATAGGTGGCCACCACTGGACTTCGTGCATTCCAGAGGGCGTCCGCCCACTAGAGGGCTCGTCCTGTGAGATGGGAAATTATAAAGGTAACTTTTTAAAGTTCGTTGGGGAATTGGTGGATGTTAGCTTCAACATAAAGTGAACATTGTAGCAGAAAACCAGTACAGGTATTCGGCTCGCCGGAGTAGTTCATCGGTCGAGCGAGGGGTGTGCTCGTGATTACAGTAGGGCACTGGTTATGCAGATCAGTCGTGGAATCATGAGCGATTTCTCTCACCATGTGCGGAAAGGGCAGTTTGTGAATCACAGTACCGGGCCTGTAGTGGCGAGGCTTCTTTATGCCGCTGGTGGCGGGTGAGGAGCTTTTATGAGCAGCTTCTCGCCATCGGCCACGGTGTTTTGCTGGGCTGGAATCCTGTCACGGTCACACAAGGAAGACAAGGAAGTGTAAAACTTCAAGGGTGTTTATTCAAGTGACATGCACAATAGTAGTTAGGTGAAGTAGGTGAATGGTGTGGAAGAAGGTGAGCGATCTCACAAGCACACACAGTTCAGTAGCTCAGTTCAGTTCAACGGCTATTGCCAACATAAGCTTCCCTTATATCGTTGCTTTGGCATTCACAGTAGGAGGACATCCATGGAAAAGCGCAGGAGAAGACAGGAGAGAAGACGAAGGGGACCATACGAGTCTGAGTGAGTGAGTGAGGTGAGTATTTATAGTGAGTGGTGATTGCAGGTGCAGGTGATTAGTATTCAGGTGAGGGTTCACGGGTGTGGTGCGTGGTGGATGGTGAGTGAGAATGAGCAACAGGTGTGACAGTAATATATATATATATATATATATATATATATATATATATATATATATAAAATAAACAAACAAACAAATAAACGAATAAATAAATGAAATAAATAAATAAATAAATACATTTTTACTCTTAAAAAATTTGTTTAGTTTTACTAATCTAAGTACTTACACTTGTTTTGTTTAAATTAATTGGCAAAGCAATATTTAAAACATTTCCATCTGTAATCTTGTGGTAATTAAAGTCTTTAACAAATTATTTGTTTTTATTTTAGTGTATAATTTTTTTTCCCCTAAATTTTAAATGTGCACTGTTGTCACCCTCATGTATTATAATTATATCCTGATAATGTTATAATCCACTTGCTATCACACTAAATTCATAAACCTAAAAGTAATAATGTCAAAACTTTATTACTATTTGTTATTTATTTATGTTTTTTTTTTTCTCATCACATCAAATCTGCTGCACAGACACATCAAACATTGGCAGATGTAACTCCACTGCAGTAATACTCAGCTGGTTAAATCTGGCTCTGCAATTCCGAGATTAGTCAATATCTGTGAGTCTCCTGCTAAATAACTTTTGTCTGCTGTCTGCTCTGTATTTGCAGATTTTATTGCCTTTTTTTAAAATGACATCCATGTAACATTTACTCTACTTTAAAATAGAAAACACACATATAAATATATGTATGCATAAGAAAAAATATGTACAAAAAAAAAAAAAGCTGAGCTTTTGTTGAAAGTAAGACAATACAGCAGTCATTTCTTTGCCAAAAATCATCCTCCTCCTTCAGCTCTTTCTCTGTGTAATCACATTTATTGATTTGTAGGTTGAATTAGACCTCCGATGTTCTTGTGTTAAGCCAATTGTTGGGAAATTAGAGGTTATGGAACATATGGAGAAAATAATCAATAACCGAGGCGGCCAGAGTGAAGGAGCGAATGAATAGCATTTTTATTACCATTATTACAAACTAATGAAGAGCATAAACTACAGTGTGCTAACATTAACCAAGATCAAACAAACAAACAATAGCGACAAAAATGCTAAACGTTCTATTCAGACTATTATTTGTAGTTTTCTTTTGCTCGAGATTAACAAACACAGTAGCAAAGTGCAAAATAATAATGTTGACATCAATCAATAAGTCTTTATGCCTCCAGAGTAACCTAGTTTGCTCCTGATTTGTGTTGTGGATGGAACATAGGCTAAATTATAATTAGACTTGACAAAAGGGACCAACAGAGATGTATTTAAAGTATTCAATGTTTTAATGTATATGAAAAAATAGGAATTAAAATCAACCTCTGCATTTTGAGGTTTATTGGTGTCCTTTGACAGTAAGAGCTGAGTGATATGACACAATGCATAAATATGCCTTAAACATTTACATTCAGCAGTTTACATGTGTCTGTTGCCTCATTACAAACATATGTATACTGTGAAATTTGCCATGTTAAACTAACAAAAGATACATTTAAAAAGACCTTATGCCTCTTCTAGGGGCGCTGAATAAATACATAATTCTTGAATTTTGTATTGTGACTGAGCTGTGATGAGAGGAAATTACCATGCCAGCCTTTTAAAATAAGAGTCCCATATACATATTAAGTATAATACAATCTAGGGGTGTGTGATATGATGATTTTTGATTGTGGACAATTAAAATGTCTCCACAATCTGCTTTTGAAGATATATCGTTGTATCATGCTAAAGTGCTACCCGTTGCAATACTGGCGCCTCTGTCTCAATATAGTTATTGTACAACAAAAAATAAATTCACTTTTAATATTAACTCAGTGGTAGAGTTTGCACTTGTGACACTTATTCATATTGTCAAAAGTACATTAGTTTAACCATGCTGGTTAAGTACTAACAGCAAATGCGCCTCTGCATTTTTTTTCATGCACACACACCTGAGGAAAGCCACTACAAAGCCTGTCAAACAGCGCCTAACTATAGGACTAGGTTATCTTTAATATCTTTAATTGTGCCAAAACTGTCAAAACCACCCATGATTAACATATAAAAATATTTGGTTATGTCATAGGTCTCAAACTCAATTCCTGGAGGGCCGCAGCTCTGCACAGTTTTGCTCCAACCCTAATCAAACACAGCTAATCAAGGTGTTCAAGACTACTAGAGACTATTAAGCAGGTGTGAGTTGAAGGTGGTTGGAGCTAAACTGTGCAGAGCTGTGGCCCTCCAGGAATTGAGTTTGAGACCACTGGGCTATGTAATTATGTAAAGGGATAGTTCACCCATAAATTACAATTCTGTTATCATTTACTCACCCTTGACATGTTACAAACAACATTTTTTTTGTTGTTTTATTTTATCAGTTGAACAAAAAGGAAGCTATTTTGAAAAATCTAACCTGCAACCATTAACTTCAATAGTATTTGTTTTTCTCACTGTGGATGTCAGTGGGTTACAGGTTTTAAAAATTTCAAAATATCACACACACACACACACACACGCACACACACACACACACACACAAAAACACACAAAGACACTGAAGGATGTGGGTGACCAAACAGTTGTTGGCTGCTGATAGCAAGACACATACTATGGACGTCAGTGGAGACCAGCAACTGTTACCCACATTTCTGGTTTAAAACAACTTGAGAGTAAGTAAATGATGACAGAATTTTCATTTTTGTGTCAACTATCCATTTGATACTAATAAAATTAGTATTTTTTTTATGTTTGTTCATTCAATTTCTTAAATACTACCGTTAAATACCCCTACTGTAAAATAGTAAAACCAACCTAAAATAAAATTGTGAATCGTGATTTTCCTGGAAAAAAAACGTGATATGATCATTTTGGCATATCGTCCACCCCTAAATCAAATCTTAGACTTAAACTGAAAACTTAGGGGAAAATTACAATTGTTTTAATGTCACTAGGAAACATTGTGGCTAATGGCGTCATGGTGGCGCAGTGGGTAGCACGATCACCTCGCAAGAAGGTCGCTGGTTGGAGCCTTGGCTGGGTCAGTTGACCTTTCTGTGTGGAGTTTGCATGTTCTCCCTGTGTTCGCGTGGGTTTCCCCCACAGTCCAAAGACTTGCGGTATAGGTGAATTGGGTAAGCTAAATTGTCAGTAGTGTATGTGTGTGAATAAGTGTGTATGGATGTTTCCCAGTAAGGGTTGCAGCTAGAAGGGCATCCGCTGCGTAAAACATATGCTGGATAAGTTGGCAGTTCATTCCACTGTGGTGACCCCAGATTAATAAAGGGACTAAGCCGAAAAGAAAATGAATGAACATTGTGGCCAATCAAATGCAGCCTAAGGCGTGCATATTAATGATCCCATGTGGATCATCAGAATCTGTGTTTTGTAAGATGTATAAATGTTCATTAGAATAGTTTATAAATATTTTGCTTACTCATTCTGAATGATCCTAAAAAAAAGTGATATAGCCAGAACTCTATAACACACACACGCACGCACACACACACACACACATAATGAAACAATTAAATAATATTTATGATACACATCTTATATCTATGCTCAGTTTTATTTCAGTTAAATTGAAATTGCACATATCCCTTTCAAACATTCTACCCTGACCTCAAAGGAAATTTATTAACAGAACACATAAATAATGAAGACGGAAAATGAAAATGCAAAAAGAAAGAGAGAACAAAATAATTTCCCAGTGCGCATAAAGCATTGTAAACTTTATCGCCCACATATTTCCATGACAGTTCTGATTGGCAGTGGACGATTTAGCATCTAAAAATGATATGTATGATTACTACTGTCTATGAATTATTACTAATTTTGTATTATGAATATCATTATCAGCCACTGTGTGCTTAATAGCTAACAATTTCATCAGAAAACTGCAGCGATAAACGAACAAAGCAAACCGTCAAGAAAAAGACAATTTTTTGAAGAAAGTGAAGAATAGTGCAATGAAGAAGAACTTAAGACAAAGATAGATGGTGTATCAACAGTCTTTGAAGTATAATGTGACAGATTAATGAAAAAATATTGTTTTCTGTTCTACATAACTGGATCAAAAGAGATGCAGGGAGTGAGAGACTGTAAAAGAGAAATAAAAATAATAATGTGACACGCTATTGTCTCCGTGGGCTTTATGCACCCAACTGTCTCCTAAGCAGGAAGTGACTTTTTTTTCTCTTACTTCCTGTTTCGGAGAGAAACAATTTGTCAGTCTTAGCTCATCTCACCCCCAGCAGGGAAGTTTCATATCATGTCGTTTCAGCCCCTAAACTCATGTTATTCCTCTCAGTAAAATGGATTGTGGAAGTTGGTGATCTGATAAAACATACTACTTAAATACAAACCTAAAATACTCTCACGATATCAAACTACCATCAAAAGATTTTAAATGCAAATTGGGACAGAGTGACACAAAGTGGAGATCAAAAATACAGAGAAAAATTCGCTAAAATTTCCAAAATGTGAATTTATTCTACACTCTCAGAAATAAAGATACGAGAGCTGTCACTGGGGTGGTACCTTTTCAAAAGATACACATTTGTACTTAAAGGGTCCATATTGGTACCCCAAAAAACATATATTTGTACCTACAAATTTTAAGAGGTAAACTTTTGCACTTTTTAGGTACTAATATGTACCCTTGAGGTATTAATATGGACCCTTTAGGTACAAATGTGTACCTTTTGAATAGATACCACCCCAGTGACAGCTCTCGTATCTTTATTTCTGAGAGTGTAACAACAGTGTAAGAGCAGTTTTAAACATATTAAATGAGTTCTGTGTTTTCTGAAGCACAGGGTAAAAAAATAAATAAATAAATGAGATACCTATAAAAGAAAGCAATTTGAGACCTCCCCAGTTATTGGGGTTAATCTGCAACCTGGTCTCATGGCAGTTTGTGATATATTTATTAAATTGGATCCATTATCACAGACAAGACATATATTAAACATTTTTCTGTTTCTTTCAACACCACTTGTAGTAATCACAGCATCATTGATATCGCTCATGAGTATATCGGTTTGTCCTTTACCAATCCAATAGAAAAACTTAAAAACTGCATTTCTCAGAAAAAAAAACAGTAAAATTTAGAAGTGATGGCCATACCATACCACAACTCCACAGTGTCAGTAATTAACTGGGAGTATACATTTACAAAGGCTTGATTACACTAGTGCACTTTTTGTTGTAAAGGAACATTTTAGAATGTAAACGATCCTCATCTAGACTATGGTTTTACCTGCATTTCAAAAAAACAAACTCTGTCCACACTATGAATCATAAAACGTATGATACATTACCATTCACGCTCAATGGGCATGCACATATTTTGCAGGCATCCACACTTGCAGTCTACTGTTTGTGTATTGCTCATATGAGAGGGGCTTGATGAATCAGGGAATGATACGTATTAATCTAGAAGACCAATCAGAGAGCGATTGTGGATAGCCAAGTTTGCGTTTTCAAATTCAGTTAAACTATAGTTAAACACAACACCAGCATTTCCAAACTAAAGTTGGGTCTTTAGTTTTTTCAAAACACTCTCTTTCATGGGTTGAAGATGCTAGATTACTATGGAGACCAGCTGTAATGTAACAAAACTTATTCATTTTAAAATGAAAACCTAGGGCTGTATTTTAACGATCTAGGTGCAAAGTCTAAAGTGCAGGGCGCAAAAGCATTAAGGGCTTGTCTGAATCCACTTTTGCTATTTTAAGGACGGAAAAAATACGGTTTGCACCGCAGCGCATGGTCTAACAGGGTTGTACTTATTCTCTTAATGAGTTATCGGTGTGTTTTGAGAATAAACTAATCAGAGTCTCATATCACATCCCCTTTAAGAGTCAGTTGCATCACGCCATGGCGCATTTGCTACTTACATGGTGGACTGTGTAAGTGGAAAAACTGAACGCTTCACTGGCGAGAAAACAGTTAAACAGAGCATCTGCAATGCAAGGATAAAGAATGAGCATCCTCCAATCGGCCTTTACTTTCACTTTCTCTTTCTCTCTCTCTTTCGTTTGTTAAGCGTAAAGATTTGTTTCAAAACTATTTCTAAATTCAGTTCTAATTTCCAGCAAACAAATAAATGAGCAATAATAACAAAGTGTGGTCAAAAAACTTATATCCAAACACACGTCCTATGCCCCATATGGTCCAAAACCTGACAGGTGGACAAATCTAAGCTTGTTTTTAATAAAACAAATATAAATATGCATATAATAAATAATACTAATAATAATAATAATAATAACATTATACAAAAGCAAGTTGTCTGATGCGAGATGAAGGCATGGAGGCAGTGGTTTTTATATTTATGTAGAAAGCTGGTCTGAAAATAGCAACACGTCATGGCAAACACCCTCTTGCGCCTTATTGTGCCGGGTGTATGATAGGGCCCCTAGTGTCAATAGGTACGTTTCCATCCACCTATTTTTATGCGCATTTTGGATATGCACATAAAAAATCGGTTGATGGAAACGCTAAGATGCGCATAAATTTTGGAAATGCGCATAAAAAATGTATGCGCATAACTAGGATAAACTTTTTATTCGATAAGAAAAGATGCGCATAAACTGCGATGGAAACACTTTTACCGAACAAATTCCCGTATGCGCATTAAAAAAAGGTCATGTGATTTGGTTATAAGAGATCATGTGATGATAAAAATGTGTGTAAATGGACAAACCAGCAGGATGAGCACATTGTAAAGCATCTGAAATGTTGTTTTGGTCATTCTAAAATGCCTTAACCATTTCAGTATTAGTGTTATTATATTATTAATGACCTCCTGAATTGTTAAGAGCGTCTGTGCTCCGCGTCTCACGCCTTCAAACGCCACCACGCGTTCACTGCGTGTCAGTCAGCATTGCCTTCTGAGGCGCAAGTCATTTATTAAATGAAGAAAAGATTCACGCAGTTTCTCCTATCTTAGCAAATTCCGTTTTTACTGTTGATATTTGGCGCCATTTAATCAGGAAGTGACGATTTTGTTCTCTTTGACTCGTTGGATGGAAACACTGCTTTATTCGCACATCTTTTATGCGATATTCCAGTTTTGCGCATAAAGTTATTTCGCATTTTTGGATGGAAACATAGCTAATGGTACCTACATATATCTTTACCAGAAGGAACCATTACCGAATGCGGCCAGTTGCCTACAGAATATGAAGAGATAAAATAAGAATAAAATCTCCAAATTCAATGTCTAGTATTAAGATTATTAAACAGTTCCTACAGTATATATATATTTATACAACAGTTATGTCTGGTTCTTGAATCTGATTAGCTGATAGCTGTGTGATATTTTGCCAGTAACAGCACTCGACCCGCCTCTTCACCCTTGTGTATTATTACTCCGCCCACATACAGCGTCAAGCAGAGGACACTCTACAGTTTTAGTCAAGAATGTAGTTGTTTAGATTGCAACTATGCAGTTTATTTATAAGGATAGTGCCTATTTTAAAATATTTATAATTTCTGAGAGGCAGCGCATCGGCGGCCATTAGCCTGCCGTACAGAGCAGACCAAAGACGGTTGACGTTGTCTATCCACAAGATGGCGACAGGACCGCATAATAAGCCCTTAGAAGATTAAAACAGCATAATTTCTAACTACAGCTGATCAAATATTTATTAAACAGGTAAGTGATATTCTAAGTCGATCTCTCTCTTTTGTATGTTGTAGTGCTGTATTTATACCATATAATTGTAGTGTATTAAGTGTGAGATGGGACTCGCATATCAGGGATGTGTGTTGTGTTGGCAAAAAGAAAGAAGAAATGCCCACATGTGTTTAACGTTTTTCCTTATCGCAAACACAAGAGCAATCTGGTAGTGATTGTGCTGCTTTTTTCAAGGTTAATTATTGTGATATTCCGATTGCAGAGACAGAGAAATACTGTACACTGTAATAGACTAATACTGTAAGGAGATATCTCTGTAGACGGATGGCATTTCATGTCCCGTTCAGCCTTATAATCTTAAAATGTCAGCAAAATCACGTGTTTTGTCATCACTGGGACGCTAAGGCACTCGTCCCATTAGGTTGGATGGCATGCTTTGCTAGTGTATTATTATATTACTAATGCTGCCACCTTTGTTTACTGTTAAATTACTGCATATGTTTCCTTTTCCGACATCCCACTCTGCAAAAAAATAATTTGAGGATCATTACGAAGACAAAGCAGTGTGAGTATTGAAGCTTATTGGTACTCCAGTACTGACCCAATTATGTACCAATACAAAAAATAACCGGTTCTCAGTACCCATCCCTACATATTAGACTAAAAGTTGTGTTAAGTGACACAAAAGTCATGTTAAGTGTTTTTGAAAAATCAAAAGATTAAATTCTGTGATATATGACACACTTTCATGAGGTTGTGTTAAGTACGTGGTGTTCATTTTCTTAAATTGTGTGACTCTAAACTATAAAGTGACTGAAACCCCACACTGTTAAAAGTAATTATCAGAATCAGAATCAGAAAGAGCTTTATTGCCAGGTATGTTCACACATAC
>CAIGQV010000785.1:2401269-2416180 GCA_903798115.1 Danio jaintianensis | reverse complement strand
ACACACACACACACACACACACACACACACACACACACACACACACAGTGATGTAAGTGGTCATCTGTTTCTCATTACAGCGTGGAATCCTTCCCATAGTCTTTTCTGTGCTTGTGAGCAGTTGGACCAGTTCCTATGTTTGACTCTCTCTCTCTCTCTCTCTCTCTCTCTCTCTCTCTTTCTTTCACACACATACGGACACACGCACGCACGCAAGCAAGCACACACGCACAAACACACACGCACACACATAGAGCATGTTTTGGCGTATCTGCGGTGTGTTTTAGGTCACTGTGACTTGATTTAAGTGCTTCTATAAATGTGGAATGTGTTTTGTTGAAACTGTGTTATCCATCTTCTATTCTCTATGCATCAGTATCTCTCATTCAACAACACTGTATATATAGGAGGAGAGAGTTGGCACAGCAAGAGTTCAGGGTTCAAATACAAGCATACTAGTTTTAACAGCCCTCGGCATGTCAGCTGGGTTGACTTCCTCCCACACACACACACACATGCATGCACACACATACACTCACACACTCCTGTCCATCCATCCACCCACACATTCCCTTTGCAATTTACCTGATGGCATACCATAAAGAATATATTATTCTATTTCATGCTTGAAATTATAATAATAATAATAATAATAATGATGATGATGATGATGATGATGCTGATAAATAAATAAATAAATAATAGAATTGAATAAAGCTAATACTCCTTTCAATGTTTTGGTAAAATGTTTTGTTGTTATTTTTAAATTGTTGCATGTAAATATTAAACATACACATAGACCGACAGATTAGATAGATGGATAGATGAATGGATGGATAGATAGATAATGCTTAATTTTTCTAATGTGTTCTAACAGTGCATCATTGGTCAATTTAAGTAAGTACAACTTGTACAAACTTTTGAATAGTAAAATATGCAATACAATTTTTTTTTAACACCAAAAATAACTTGTTTTAAACACTTTGCACCATGTTGTAATCAGGTGGCCTGCAAGTAATTTGTCAGTTCAGGCTGAAATCACAAATCCTACTCATTGAAAAAAACAACAACATTCAAGCCAATCAGAACATATTTAATGTTAAATATACATAACGTAAGAATAGAAAGCAAGTGATTGCTTGTTGTGTTGCAGGGCTGATTAGGACATAAAACTCATATTTCCAATTCTAATTTCTGATTACATGAGCAACATTTGAAGCATCTGTGAAACGCTAAGCTGCAGCAGTCCCCCTGAATCAAAATGTATTATTTATTTACATTTACATTTACATTTAGTCATTTAGCTGACGCTTTTATCCAAAGCGACTTACAATTGAGGTTCACAAAAGAAGCAATCAGTACAAGAGGAAACAAAGCATACATAAGTGAAATCGGACTAGTATTTATTTACTTATTTTTGGCTTAATACCAGCATGAGAGTTAAGAAGATAGTCAAGATGAAGAAAGTAAAGATTTGCTCACTATTTACAAACCCTCAAGGTGTACCAAACTTTTATGAGGTTTTTTTTCTTTCTGTTGAAGGATGTTAGAAACCTAGTCATTGACATCCACAGTAGAATTTCAAACACTATGGGATTAAAAGCTACTAGTTTCCAACATTCTTCAGAATATATTATTTTGTGTTCTCCAGAAGAAAGAAACTTAAACAGGTTTGGAACAATTGGATGGAGAGTAAATGATGACAGAATTTCCCCTTTTTTGTGGGGGTAAACTATCCCTTTAATTTATCTATAATCTAGTGCTAACTAAAACAAAAACTAAGTGACTTCTAAGGGGAACTCCATCACCCCCATTAAGTATTGTATGTTTTAATAGCCTCAGTACTGTAAGAACACATATGTGAATGTATGAAGCAGTTTGACTGAAACCCTCTTAACAAAAACAAACCATTCTCTGTCCGCCGTTGACTGAGCTTGAAAATCATCCTGACCCAAACTGACACTTGATGGGTCTTTCAAAATAAAACAAAACAAAAATCACATTTACAAGAAATAAGCATTCAAAACTTGCAGTTTCCAACTTCTGCTAAGATGGATCAATGATTTTTATGACGTCACATTGTATTTTAGTTTCTCATCAAATCTTCCGACCAATCAATTGCTAGTATCTGAAATTAAATATATATTTCCGTGTGTTCTTGTGAACTAATAAAGGTTTGGAAACACTAAAGGGCTAGTAAAGTGTAAACTGCCCCTATTATTTATTTTCAATTGAAGAAAGAAAGACAAACATTATGGGTGACTGACATGTGGGTGAGTAAATTAGGCATTTTAGTAACACTTTAGTTTAAGTACCAATTCCCACTATTAACTATAGGCATATTATCTGCTTATTGTTAAGATATTGGCTGTTTATTAGTATGTATGTGTAACAGGATTAAAGTATATTGATTGCACTATATTTTCCTCTTGTTTAGTTAGTATCAATAAAAAAAAAAAAATGTTTTGTTCATAAATATAAATGCAAAAAGGGTCTGTAAGATGACAGTGGTTTCACTTCTTCGCCCCCTTAACATCAAGGTGGTATAGTCCAAGCAGTCATACTCGCCGTATCATTGTTTGAGTGGTCTTTTCCACAATTCTCCCGAACTGAAAAGGTATGCTATACCTGTTCCATATTGTTACAGAGAACTTAGCACTGGTCGTAAATAATGCACATATACACACACACACATACACACGCACACACACACACACACACACACGCACGCACGCACGCACGCACGCACGCACGCACGCACGCACGCACGCACGCACACACACACACAAATACATAATATTTACGTTTGATTTTAATTATTTATTATTATTATTATTATTGTTATATTGTAGAATGTTATTCTTGTCAACAATGTATGGTGTACATTTAATGGTGTGAGCTGTTACATTCTTTGTGCAGGTATGCATTTATCATACTTTTATTTTAACAACGCAATATGAAAATTGTCACGGTGCATATGCTAGTTCTTGTAAGTGTATGGAGTTATGGTTATTTTATTTTCTATATTATGTCCTTTTTATTTTTGTATTTTCCTTGTATGGTGTACATTTAATGGTATGAGCTGTCTGATGATCTGTCTAAATACAATAACATTCTTTGTGCAGACTCAAAATGGTGTCCTCTCATCACTATTAACCCAACACAATGCAGATCAACAGAGAAAACGGTTACACATGTAATAAGTACTGTATGATTTTATTTTACATCCCTAATCCAACATCATAATTAAAAAAAAAACTACTACCTTACTAACTATTAATATTAATTTTTTTCATTGAGTTAAACGTCTTAGTTAATGGTTTGCTAATTGTACCCTCAGAAAAGATTATAAAAAACACTCCCCTAGAGTTAAACAGTTGGGTTTCACCATTTTAGAATGCATTCAGTTGCTACATCTCCGGGACTGGCAGGAGAAATTTTAGCTCAGCTTAGCATAGACCATAGAATTGGATTAGACCATTAGCATCTCGCTCAAAAATGTAAAAAAACAAATGTATATTTTTTTTCTATTTGAAGCTGAACTCCGGGGCGACGTGGTGGCGCAGTGGGTAGCACAATCGCCTCACAGCAAGAAGGTCGCTGGTTCGAGCCTCGGCTGGGTCAGTTGGCGTTTCTGTGTGGAGTTTGCATGTTCTCCCCATGTTCGCGTGGGTTTCCTCCGGGTGCTCCGGTTTCCCCCACAAGTCCAAAGACATGCGGTATAGGTGAATTGGGTAAGCTAAATTGTCCGTAGTATATGTGTGTGAATGAGTGTGTATGGATGTTTCCCAGTGATGGGTTGCGGCTGGAAGGGCATCCGCTGCGTAAAACATATGCTGGATAAGTTGGCGGTTCATTCCGCTGTGGCGACCCCAGATTAATAAAGGGACTAAGCCGAAAAGAAAATGAATGAATTAATGAATGAAGCTGAACTCTTCTGTAGTTACATCATGTGCTAGGACTGACAGAAAATTAAAAGTTGATATTTTCCCAGAGATCGGCTGAACGGATTCAACAAATGATGAAACGCAACTGTTTAACTCTAGTGGAATGCTCCTTTAAAATATAGCGTGACAGGATTTTTTATTATGTGGATTGAATTTATCACTTAAGGGGTTAAAACAACATGGCAAAAAAAGCTTTTATCACATCTAGTCTGTTTAAAATCCAGTATTCTGTTAATTCACATGTGTTTAACCATGTGATAAACCAACCAGTTTAGATTCAAGCGAGACTTTAAAGTGCATGTTCTATAAATGGTCCACCGGGTCCACCGTGCTGTCAGCTCAGCTATTATAACAACTTAACATGGTGCCCTATTTTGGGAGATAAGAGAAAGAGAAAGAGAGAAGGAGAGAAAGAAAGGTCAGTGCTCTGTGTGGTTTTGTTTAGAGTTGGGTTCTGGAATTGGAATCATGTTCCGTCATGTTCCCTTTAGGAAGGATTAGGACTGAGATTGAGGTTACGGTAAACTTCACCCTAACCCCATCTCTCTCAGTCTTACCACACACACACAAACACATGGCTGTCTCATAGGAATCCTATTAAGGATATGTTTACCTCTGGAGCTGCTGTTAGTGGAAGGTGCTGTGATACATATCTTCACACTTTAATGACAGACTCTGACAGCCACTGATCTGATCCAACACACACACACACACACGCACACACGCACACACGCGCACACGCGCACACACGCACACACACACACACACACACACACACACACACACACACACACACACTTGTATACGGTTATATGATTTACGAGGACTCTCCATAGGCACAATGTATTATTTCCTCTAAAAAAATGCTTATTACTGTACATGCCCTTACCTTATACCATACCCCTAAACACAAACCTCACATGAAACCTGTGGCAAAACTTGAATGCCAAATCCCCATTTAGTATAATCTGTAAGTGTTTTGAATTACCAGAAAACAAAATGTCCTTGTAAACCACCTTAATAGAGTACAACTTGGTCGTACCCTTGACATTATACAATTATGTGTCCTCATAAACCAAATAAACAAGTACACACAGACACACACACGGAGAGTCACTCCCTGTCTAATAAAACTTTGATCTAAAACTTAGCTGGAGGAAGCCTCAACGCCAGCTCTCTGGAGAAATATCCTGCTAACCAAAACAAAGGACCAAACATCACGGTGGAAAGCAACAACACGAGGCAAACTCCGAATCAATCTCGGTGAAATTGTACTGGGCCAAATCGACACATCAGCATCTGGAGTGAAGGCATTTGCTACCAAATGTTCGAATGGGTAACATGGCTATGCTAGTCATGTGTTAGTTTCATAGATAGCACACGAGCTGCATGCTGTCCAGAAGGATACATGAAGAGGTTATTTTGATTTAGGATAACTTACATGAGTATGGTTGATGAGAGAATTTGGATTAGTGATTTGGCACACAAAAACACATTTCTGGCTTAAAGTAATTAAGCATTATTAAGCAGTTTCGCATAATATTTGACTGACTGATTTTACAAAAAGCTATGTTGTTATACTACACTAAAAAGAAAATTAGTGCAAACATACACAAACACAAAAAAAAGTAATAAACAGAATGAAAAAATAAACAATAAACAAACAGTCAAACAACAAAAATACACTTTAATAACAAGACAATGAATTATTTATTTATTTATTTATTTATTTATTTATTTATATAGATAAAACATTATTAAAAGTATATTATGATATTTTTGGCAACAGCTTACAACAGGGTTCCTTAAGGTAATGTATATAATAAGGTTCATGTATTACCTAAAATGCACAATGCTTCTATTACAGTATTTATTTATTTATCCTTGTTAATGATAAATTAAGCTGTTTGTTGTTAGTTCTTGTAAACTTACAGTTCGTTACCTAATGTTAACTAATCTTAAGAGCCTGGAGTCTCTTCTCATGATGATCGCCAGTTCAGAGTCTTGGTCCATGATGGCTGCAAGCCTATCGTCCCTTCTCAAGATGACCTCAAGTCCAGGGTCTGTTCCTGAGTCTACAGAGTCCATGAGTATTCAGAGTCTACTCCATAGAGCCTGCTCGTATTCAATGCTTTTCACAGTAAAACTCCGGAGCCTGTTCTGCTTTGGAAACTCTCAGAGACCATTTCAGAGCTCAATCCAGTTCAGGAGCTTTTAGAAACCATTTCAGAGCCCGTTTCAGTTTAGGAGCTTCAAAGACCTCTCCAGAGACTGTTCAGATTCAGGAGCATTTAGAGATCACTCCAGAGCCTGTTGCAGTTCAGGAGCTTTCAGAAACCACTCCAGAGACCGTTCCAGTTCAGAAGCTTTCAGACACCACTTTTAAGACCGTTCCAGTTCAGGAGATTTCAGTGACCACTCCAGAGCTTGTTTCGGTCCAGGAGCTTTCAGAGACCACTCCAGAGACCGTTCCTGTTCAGGAGTTTTCAGAGACCTCTCCAGAGACCGTTCTAGTTCAGGAGCTTTGAGAGACCACTCCAGAGCCTGTTCCTGTTCAGGAACTTTCAGAGACCACTCCAGAGACAGTTCCTGTTCAGGAACTTTCAGATACCACTCCAGAGCTTGTTCTAGTTCAGGAGCTTTCAGAGACCACTCCAGAGCCTGCTCCAGTTCAGAAGCTTTCAGAGACCACTCCAGAGCTCATTCCAGTTCAGGAGCTTTCAGACACCACTTTAAAGACCGTTCCAGTTCAGGAGATTTCAGAGACCATTTCAGAGCCTCTTCAAGTTCAGAAGCTTTCAGAGACCATTTAAGAGCTTGTTCCAGTTCAGGAGCTTTCAGAGACCATTTCAGAGCCTGTTCCAGGTTAGGAGCTTTCAGAAAACTCTCCAGAGCGCATTACAGTCCAGAAGCTTTCAGAGCCCTCTCCAAAATCCATTCCAGTTCATGAGCTTTCAAAGACCATTTCAGAGATTTTTCCAGTTTATGAGCTTTCAGAGACCTTTCCAGCGACTATTCCAGTCCAGGAACTTTCAAAGACTATTCCAGAGCTCGTTCCAGTTCAGGAGCTTTCAAAGACCACTCCAGAGCTTGTTCCAGCTCAGGGTCTGTTCCTGAGTCTACAGAGTCCATGAGTATTCAGAGTCTACTCCATAGAGCCTGCTCATATTCAATGCTTTACACAGTAAAACTTTAGAGCCTGTTCTGCTTTGGAAACTCTCAGAGACCATTTCAGAGCTCGTTCCAGTACAGAAGCTTTTAGAGACCATTTCAGAGCCCCTTCCAGTTTAGGAGCTTTCAGAGAGCAATCCAGAGCTTGTTCCAGTCCAGGAGCTTTTAGACACCACTTTTAAGACCATTCCAGTTCAGGAGTTTTCAGAGACCACTCCAGAGCCCGTTCCAGTCCAGGAACTTTCAGAGACAACTCTAGAGACCGTTCCAGTTCAGGAGCTTTCAGAGACCATTTCAGAGCCCGTTACAGTTCAAGAGCTTTCGGAGACCATTTCAGAGCAAGTTCCAGTTCAGGAGCATTCAGAGACCACTCCAGAGACCGTTCCAGTTCAGAAGCTTTCAAAGACCATTTCAGAGATTGTTCCAGTTTATGAGCTTTCAGAGACCTTTCCAGCGACCATTCCAGTTCAGGAACTTTCAAAGACTATTCCAGAGCTCGTTCCAGTTCAGGAGCTTTCAGAAACCACTCTAGAGACTGTTCCAGTTTAGAAGCTTTCAGACACCACTTTCAAGACCAATCCATTTCAGGAGATTTCAGAGACCACTCCAGAGCCGGTTCCAGTCCAGGAGCTTTCAGAGACCACTCCAGAGACCGTTCCTGTTCAGGAGTTTTCAGAGACCTCTCCAGAGCTCGCTCCAGTTCAGGGACTTTCAGAAACCACTCCAGAGCTCATTCTAGTTCAGGAGTTTCAGACACCACTTTCAAGACCGTTTCAGTTCAGGAGACTTCAGAGACCACACCAGAGCCCTTTCCAGTCCAGGAGCTTTCAGAGACCTCTCCAGAGACTGTTTCAGTTCAGGAGCTTTCAGAGACCACTCCAGAGCCCATTTCAGTTTAGGACCTTTCAGAGACCTCTCCAGAGACCGTTTCTGTTCAGAAGCTTCAGTGACCAGTCCAAAGTCCGTTCCAGATCAGAAGCTTTCAGAAACCACTCCAGAGCTCGTTCCAGTTCAGGAGCTTTCAGACACCACTTTCAAAACCGTTCCAGTTCAGGAGCTTTCAGTGACCATTTCAGAGCCCGTTCCAGTACAGGAGCTTTCAGAGACCTCTCCAGAGACCATTGTAGTTCATGAGCTTTTAAAGACCACTACAGAGGTCGTTCCAGTTCAGGAGCTTTCAAAGAGCAGTCCAGAGCTCGTTCCAGTTCAGGAGCTTTCAGAGACCACTCCAGAGACCGTTCCAGTTCAGGAGCTTTCAGAGACCACTCCAGAGCTCATTCCAGTTCAGGAGCTTTCAGAGACCATTTCAAAGCCCGTTCCAGTTCAAGAGCTTTCAGAGACCACCCCAGAGCTGCTCCGGTCCTGGAGCTTTCACAAACCACTTCCAGCCCATTCCAGTTGAATCGTCAGAACTGTCTTTGCCGATAGCCTAGTGCTCATAGCACCAACATATATTGCGCAACTGTGCTGAAGGCATCATGAGTTTGAATCCTGACTCACAGACCTTTAATCCCCCTGAGCCCCATCTGTGGTTGGCCCCCCATAGTGGTTCTCAGCCCAGCTAAATTGGTGAACCTCTACATTTGCACAATTTTGGTTGTTCTCAGCTCTGCTGAAGTGGTCATCTACTCCATCTGTACCAACATGGTGGTCCTGGTCTCCTGTTCTGTTGAATTCAACCTGGCTCAATGTACTTGCTTTTTCTCCTTTCTTACCTGCCATCTCTGCCCTGCCCACCTGTCTGGTCCTGTGGGTCTCACCCTGGTATTGTGATAGCCCCGCTGTGGTTCCCTTCCACCACATGGGCCTGGACCACCACTCCTTCCTCTGATCTGCCTCCATTCCACCTCCCTTCTGAACCATCTGGGTGCAGGATGAAGCATCTGGAATCTGCTCCTTTAAATATGAGTATTGTCAAAGTCACCTTTTGTTATGCTCTTTATGGCCACTAGAGGCCACTCTGTTGTTCTACTGAATGTTTGCGTCTGGACTACATTCCCCATCAATCACTGGGGAATGTAATCACCTGTTACTGTCTCATCATCACCAGCTGTTCCGTGTTATCTCATTAGTTTGGCCCTTTATATGGTACCCCCCCACCCCTGTTTTTTGTGTCTTGACTTTTTGCTCTGCTTAGTTCTTTGTGGTTTGTTGTTTGCCAGTTTTTTCATGTTTTTAATGGACTTTATTAATTGTACCTTTGTGTTTTGTCCATGTAAGGTGGTGATTACTGCAGTGGTTCAAGTTGTAGTATTGCTGAATGACTAAAAAAACCTTACTAGCATGATATCAGCATTTTTAGATTTCTAGTCAAAAACCACCTTCTGGAATCTTTTACCAACTACTAAAATAATCGCAGCTAGGATAGCAAAATATGTGGGAGAGGATTGCTATTGTGTAACTATATTGTTCACAGAATTCACAGAATACTTGGAAATGAAAAGGTTTAATGACAATATTTTGTTATGGTTACAACTGAAATAATCACCAAAAAATGTATGAGATGGTAAAACATATGACATGACAAAGCATTTAATATTAATTGTACCCAGCTTAAATGTAAAAAGTTACATGATAGAGAAGCAAGGGCCCCAAAGAGGCAGAAAGAAAAAGACAAAATGTGTTTCTGTCTTTTCCTTGACCATGTGACCAGAAGCCAAATGTCAGACATTCAAACTGACTAATCAGCAGAATAGAGTTTGGTGACCAAACTGCAGACCTCTGAAATACACACATGCCAGCTTTCTGGCTCTGGGCTCTCATTTATGAAACTTTGCACAAAAACCTTACTAAAAGTGACGTATGGCAGAATACATTTGTATTTATTTATTACTGATTATGGCTCATACGATGAAGGACATGGTTTGCAATAAAAACAAACGCATATGATAATTTTCAGCCTTTCACCTGTGCATAGGCTTGTGTTTTGGCTTCTTGTCTGTTACCTTGTGATGTGGATCCCCCCTTTTTTTTCTTCAGTAAAAGCATCACTTGGATCCAGTACCTTGACTGTCCTTGAAACCTACCAACCTACATACATACAATCTAGGGATCATAATTGTATGCAGTGTTATAATGAAACATGAAGAGTTCACATCATCAAGTTTTAAAGGTGCTGACAGCTTAATTGTAAATTTTTTTGGGAAAGCAGAGATGAAAGAAAGGGATCTGGCACTGCACTGCACGTGTGGAAATCTGCTTCAGCTTCTCTCCAAGGCTAATGGACTTTATAAAAGCTCAGATTTTTCAACTAACCTTTCAGTGTGTCTCTCATCGGTGAGTGTGTGCTGTTAGCCAGGTGAACACAGCTCTTCAGACATGCTTTACACAGATGAACAAAGTGAGGCCTGTGAATCACACACACTTTCAGCTAGTTAATACACACATACATGTGCGCGCGCACACACACACACACACACGCACACGCACACACACACGCACACGCACACGCACACACACACACACGCACACACACAAACAGACACACAGACACACATCTGTCTCTCTCACTTCTACATCTTCAGTCTCTCAGTTCACCATTTTAGGAAAGCTCCAATTATGTGCAGTGTAACTGTGATGGATCTGATGTGTGTAAATATTCAATGTTCTGATCTTTTTTTTTTCAGACAACTAGCTCTGAAGTCATTTGTGTTAAATTCTTAGACTCTCACCTCATTGGATTGTATAGTAGTTTTAAGTGTCTGTTTCACTTCACCTATTTCCAAGCTTTGACCTGGTGAACCTCACAGAAAAATATCCATGTCTTGCGTTACTGTAAAAATAATAAAAAAGAATGAGAAATAAAATCGAATTTAGGATATTATGTGGAAATTAAAGACACTGTTGCTAGATTACAAAAAAAAAAAAAATAAAATAAAATAATGAATAAAATAAAGTTGACACCAATTAAGAATGCAAAATATGCGTACATACAGACAATGTAATTCACATTTTCTGGTTTTCGAGTGAAACTGCAACCACTACTAGTTTCATTTTTCCATACATTTTCCACACATCATTTTCCAAGACACATTTCTGTGTTGTAATATGCTTTTTCTTTGCACTTTCACAATGCTACAAATCATAAATAATGACCTCTAATAATTAATTATTATTTGGCTGCAAAAATAATAAAAAATAATAACTTTTCATCAGTACAGTAAATAGTGCGCTACTTTTGTTTTTTATTAATTAATTCACTCATTGTACAGTATTTATTTAAATCACCTTTGTAGCTCTTTTTGATATTCATGTTTTACATTCTGAGTGACCTGAATAAGCAATGGCAATAATCAATATTTCACACATAAATACTGTACAACACAATGCAACAAAACATATAATACTGTAATATACTATATGAAACTTGGATTGACAAATAAGCAAGTAAATAAATAAATTAACTCTTCCATGAACTGCCACCTTGGTGAAGGGGTTTGAGTCCCTGAGTGATCCTAAGAGCTATGTTGTCATGGGCTAATGCCTTTTGTAGGGTCTCCCAAGGCAAAAACGGTCTTAAGCCCTGTGCACACTGTGGAATTTCAGCCACGATTTGGTCGTCTGAGACAAACTTGGAAAATCAAAAAAGATTTCTGAAATCCTGGGCAAAAATCTGTGATCTTTGATCGTTGGTTTGACATGTTCATAGACAGCCACTTAAGGGCCATTGCAATCAGATTTTTTCTCCGATGAAGTTCTGGCAGCATCAAAAAATTTCAGACACTTTTCCGCAATATGAGAACAGCTGCGACGAGCGTCAAACCAAGAACCAATAGGAGTGCCAAATCCGATGACACACAACTTTAAACTACCACAGGGAAATGTCAAAACAGTTTTTTTTCCTGGTTTTATTATTGAGGCACGCTGTGTGCAAAATTGCCAGTACAGATTGTTTACCTTTATGTTTTTTAAGTATAATTTTAGAACGCAAGGTAGTGAAAGTGACACGAATGGATGACGTCACACTCCAGTTGAGATTTTTTCCATGTTTGGCACGTCTTCATTGTCGTTCAGTCTAACATTATGTCAGCTGAGATCTTACGGTGTGACATGGAAGCCATGTTCGTGCAGTCTGACATGCTACAACCATTTATGATTATTAAAATTTGCACAGTGTGAGCCGGGCTTTAGGTGACAGGTCAGAGTAAGTGCGAATCAAAAACCCCTTATGAGTATTAAAACATCAAGGATTGTGACGTCACCTGGTATGGCGTAGCCGGGGCCCCACCCTGGAGCCAGGCCTGGGGTTGGGGCCCACCACCTGCAGGAGGAGCTGTAAGGGGCTGGTGCATAGTGGAACGGGCGGTGGTCAAAAGTCGGGACCACAATGACTCAATTATCAGGCACAGAAACAGGCTCTTGGGACATCGAATGTCTCCTCACTGGGAGAGAAGGAGCCTGAGCTTGTGCGAGAGATTGAATGGTACCGACTAGAGAAAGTTGGGCTCACCTCCACACACAGTTTGTGCTCTGCAACTCAACTACAACTGTTGCAGCAAGGCTGTGGTGCCTGCCATGGCAGCAGTCCATGAACCCACTGTTGGACACCGGAAGAAAGGAATAAGTAAGGAATGCCGTCAAGCTGAAGGAGGAGTCCTACCAAGCTTTTTTGATTTGTAGAACTTCCAAGGCAGCTGATGGGTACCGAGAGGCCAAGCAAAAAGGCCTGGGAAAAGAGTTTGGGGAGACCATGAAGGAAGACTACTGGTTGACCTTAAAGAGATTCTGGCAAACCATTCTGGCACCTCAGAAGGGGGAAGCAGTTCCACACCAACACTCTTTACAGTGGAACTGGGGAGCTGTTGACATCAACTGGGGATGTTGTCAGGTGGTCCCACTGACATGTCTTTCATTGAGGAAACAGAGACTTGGGATGCAGGGGTTGACTCACCCATTACCCAAGCTAGTCACTGAGGTAGTTTGCAAGCTCTGCGGTGACAAAGCAGCAGGAGTGGATGACTGGACAATAGGGGTGGTGTTTTCCATTTTTAAGAGGGGAGATCTGAGGCTGTGCTCCAACTATAGGGGGATCATACTTCTTAGCCTCCCTGGAAAAGTCTATGTCAGGGTACTGGAGAGGAGCATCCGGCCGATGGTTGAACCTCGATTACAGGAGGAACAATGTGGTTTTCGTCCAGGTCGTGGAACACTGGATTAGCTCTATACCCTCTCTAGGTTGCTAAACGGTTCATGGAAGTATGCCCAACCAGTCCACATGTGTTTCGTGGACTTGGAGAAGGTATTCGACTGTGTCCCTTGTGGCATTCTGTTGGGGAGTGCTCTGGGAGTATGGGGTTGGATGTACTCTGTTAAGGGCTGTCCGCTCCCTGTATGAACTGAGCAGGAGTTCACATTGATGACAATAAGTCAGACTTGTCCCCGGTACATGTTAGACTCTGGCAGGGTTACCCTGTCACCAGTTCTGTTCATAATTTTTATGCCTCTCTGCTTGCCTGAGAACACCTCGGCATCCCCCTATAGAGGAGGTGAGAAAGTGTCTTAAAAAGGAAATCTGGGGTTCTCTCCTGAAACTGCTGCCCCTTACAACCTGGCCCCAGATAAGGAAAAGAACATGAATAAACAAATGAATGATAAATAAATAGACTTATCAAAACTAAAATGAGAATTCAATATTTTTTTTCTTAAATAAATAGAAAAAAATATATATATATATAAAATCTGACATCAACAAAAAAATAGAAAGCAAAAAGAAAGGAGGTAAAAAATACACAAATATAAAATTAGCATCAATTAAGAACATTGTAAAACACAAAAATTAAAAAAGAGCCGTAAAAGTGGTTCATTTTTACACTGACACACACATGCAAAAAAAAAAAAAAAAAAAATGTTAGCATCTTCCGAAAAGTAAAATAACACACTTCACTTTTAAAGAGCACAGACTGCAATAAAACTGCAATAGCACCAATTAAAAAAAGTATATTTGTGCAGAAGAACAGATCACGTGTAATTTTTTCCGATGCGAGTAACCTTTAAGTAAAGCAGGCTGCTGTTGTTCGGTTGGAGAGAGGAGATAGGTAACCTTTTCTGATATCCTAATCTGATATTTGAGGATGGATGAACGTAATACTTTGTCTACCACAAATAAAGTTCACGCTCCTTCCTTTGAGAATATCCTGCTGATAAAATGACAGCAGTCACACACACATATATTTCTGTACAAAACCAATGCGTTTAGGTGTGCGGATTGAACTTATGATGATGCCTGTGTGTGTTTAAGTGTGTGTGTGTGTGTGCTTGCGTGCGTGTGTGTGTGTGTGTGTGAGGCTCAGCTGGTGAGATGCTGACAGGAGCAGCGCAGGCAAGAAAAGGGTGACCCAGAAAGCAGAAAAAGAGAGGTAGAAAGACACAGTGTTATTTATAGATAGCAGTATAATGATGACAATTCTTCTGAGAGGATGAGTGAGAATGATAGAAAAAAAGACACTTGTACTCTTTCATCCTCAGAGAGTGTGCAGTAGATAAGTAGCTGATATAAGAAAAAAAAATGAATGAAAGATTGGAAAACACCAGCAAGGGAGTGTAGTAATATTATTTCCTGTA
Source organism: Danio jaintianensis (assembly GCA_903798115.1). Lineage (NCBI taxonomy): Eukaryota > Metazoa > Chordata > Actinopteri > Cypriniformes > Danionidae > Danio > Danio jaintianensis. The sequence continues at coordinate 2,401,502 of CAIGQV010000785.1, read as the reverse complement.
ATAATATATTACACTCTTTCTGATTTAGTTTGTTTTTATTTCAAATCTTATATCAATCTACATCTGCAAGGATGAAAGAACACAAGAACCATACAATCTTAATATATATATATATATATATATATATATATATTTATTTATTTATTATTATTATTTTTTTAAAGATTGTTATATTATATTATATTATATTATATTATATTATATTATATTATATTATATTATATTATATTATA
>CAIGQV010000785.1:2377626-2388806 GCA_903798115.1 Danio jaintianensis | reverse complement strand
CACACACACACACACACACACACACACACACACACACACACACACACGCACACACACACACGCACACACACACGTATACAATTAAACAGGGATTACCAGCTAAAGCTCCTGGATACAACACACATTTAATTAACATTCACACAATAGCCAGCACAAACAATGATGCACCTGTGACAGAAACCATAGACTCTCAAAAATCAGTCAATTCATGCTGCCTCTCAGACACATACAGGGATATTTTTGTAATTAATTAATGTATATGCAAACATTACACTGCACAAATATGGCCGCGGCAGTGATAAAAATAGATAAAGCTAATTTAAGAAATGCAAATAATGTATTTAATATGTAATTTATATAAACCAAAAAATCTGATAATTTATTTTTATATAGCATCTTTCGGGACCTAAAGGAAATAAGAAATGCAATGTAAAAAAACTAAAACTACTGAGTACAAGAAAATACTATTTCAGCCTTTGGCATGTATAACGGTGCAATTTAATAGACCTATAGAAAAATATAAGTGTGATATGGGCTGATTTATTTTATTAAATTTTTTGTGTGTTGTTTGATAATGATTTTGGATAAGCTGTAAATCTAGAAGTGATTATTGATCTAGAAGTTAGTTGGTTAGACAGTTACACGTTAATACCAAAATAATATCTGGGAAGAGAATACTTCAGTCTTCTCAATATGAAACAAATTAGAAGTCATTTAATTTTTATCTCATGAACGCAGTTGGTTATGGTAGGGAATAAGGTAGAAAAGATAGAATGGAGGCAAAGAAGATTTGGTTATCATCTGCATTTGAATGAAAATTTAAGTTGTGCAGCGGAATAATCTGATCCATAAGAAAGTCTATTAGAAACAGAAGTGGGCCAAGAACCGAAGCTTGAGGAATACCACTAGAAATTTCAGTAATGTATATATATATATCCAACTATAATCTATATAACTCAATAACACTATTTAATTTTAAGACATTATCAAGAACATACAAAGTATATGATGTAAAATAAATAAAATAAAATAAAATAATTACAGTTATGATTAAAACTATGACCATCAACAGTATATAACACCGGTATGGTATTTTCACCAATTTATTATCTTTTTTTCTTATTTTTACAAACAAATAATAATAAGTCCCTTTGCCATATTTTCTTTAAAGCTTAACCTTCAGTCGTTTCTTCTTAGAAGATAAAAAAAAAAAAGAGTTAGCAGTCTAATGGTGTATTACACTGTATGTTTCGACTTCTTTTCGAATTCTGTCGAATCAAAATTACTATGTGCAACTTTTATTTATGAGCTACAAATGAGCAAAATGAATCTAGTTAACATGCTAATTAATGCCTCAAACAAATGTTCGATGCCACTGACCTGGCAAACTTAAACCCAATGATTAGTCCTTCCTCAAATGTGCTCATTTTATCCACCTGGTACCTTGTAAACATGACTCGGTTTCCAGGCGAACCTGCCAGATTGTGAAAGTACTCTCCAGTTTTGTGGGCGTTTGGTGGGTTTGCCATCGGAGGCTGAGACTGGCATATGCTTTTGACATGGCAACCCACTGCTGTGAGCTGTCAGTCAGACATGGCTAATAAACCCAAATTGAAATGCTTCATGATGAATATCGCATCGGAGGAGTCATAGATCATGTTTGCAACCATCCGATACCTGTGAATCAAATGGGAGCAGGCAGGATCACATCTGGAAACAATTAGGTCTTACTTCAACCCCACAAACTTGTGCATTAATCTAAATGAATTGAATGTAATTTATGACATTCGGCATTGGCTTCTAACACACGTCTTGGAGAAAGAGCTTATTGTAGATTATGAAATGAATGATATTTTAGTCTGTTAGTTGGAGTGGAGCTCTGCTGTAATGTTTTTAAGCTATGCACTTAACCAAAGGATAGATCACACTTTTCTCTGATCTATCACCAGGAGAATTTTGTCAGTAAGATGCAATTAGATAAGAACAGATGGGTTCAGATTATTTGTTCTTATATTATTTGGAATAAAAAAAATAAAAAAATAAAAAAATAATAAATAAATGAGGGCTAATAATTTTGCCTTCAAATATATGATAAAAACAAATAAAAAAAACATAACATAACATTACTCAGTTTAATCACCCTTTTGTAAGCCACTTTGGATAAAAGAATTTGGTAAATGCATAAATGAAACTTATTTCAGTATATTAATACTTAAAATAAAATGTATTTATTTTACTTCAAGAAAAGTTAGATTTGGATGTACAAATTAAAAGTAAACATACACATTACGACACTTCCACGATGTCTACTCATGTTTAACCTAGATATGACTTTAATACAACAGCAACAACAATAGTCATTTTAATTGTCAGGCTATTTTTAAAGCCATAAGTCAAATGCTATAAAGGTCCTAGTCTAACTAGCTGACCTCTGAATCTGTTTTTTTTTTTTTTTTTTTTTTTAATGATTGTGTATAATTTGAAACTATTGTATTCACCATTGTTGATGTCTTCAGTTCAAAACAACAGGGAATGTTAATTTTAATGTTTTTTCCTTCCCTCAAATGCAGTAAACAGAAGATAACATATTATGCATTGAAATGTCCATTTTTTTAAACCTTAGTGGTCTTTTTTAATATTGCATTTTTTTTTTATTGATGTGCCCTAATAATCATGAAGAAAAATACAGAACAAATCCAGTTTACTTTTGAAAAGCTTCTGAGTATCCATCTTATCCAGTAACAATTCTCAAAACAAAGAAAGGGGTTAACAAGACTTATATGTGATTCATGATTCATGATTTTATTCTTAATTCAAGTATGCTTTTGAATTGCATTATGGGACCTTGATCTTCCCTCCAACAAGTTTAGATGTTGAAAAGGTTTTTTATTGATTTTTTTTATTTAATAGTCTGAAGTGATAGATTGTTTGATATATAAGTACTTAATAAAAAACATATTGTTTCAAAGTACTAAAATGCCAATAAAAGTCACTTTGTTAAACAGATTTCAACATCAAACAGAGCATGTAGACAGAGCAGAGATCAATGTCCCATAAAGCAATCCATAACTGTAAAAAAAGGGAAAACACATGTGAAACACAAAACACGGAAACTGTAAATAAACAGATTTCTTTTTTGCAATGTATTGAATAAAAAAAAAGCAATGAACACATGGAAATTCTTACGCAAAACCTAAAAAAACATGTAGAAAGTACTTTTCCAAATATGAGCAATCCTTTAATTGAGAAGATCCAACTAAAATAATGACTGATCAGTTTTAGTTTGGATAAGTGTGAAGATTTTAACTTGAATATCATACGTTAATCATACATTAGTAAATAAATATATTCTAATTTGTTATTTAATGATTTTTTCTTCCCTGAAATAGTAAAGAGAAGGCAATATTTTGCACCTTCTTTAAATCTTAGTGGATTTATTATTATTATTATTATTCATTCATTCATTCATTCATTTTCTTTTCGGCTTAGTCCCTTTATTAATCCGGGGTCGCCACAGCGGGATGAACCGCCAACTTATCCAGCATATGTTTTACGCAGCGGATGCCCTTCCAGCTGCAACCCATCACTGGGAAACATTCATACAGACTCATTCACACACATACACTACGGACAATTTTAGCTTACCCAATTCACCTATCCCGCATGTCTTTAGACTTGTGGGGGAAACCGGAGCACCCGGAGGAAACCCACGCGAACACGGGGAGAACATGCAAACTCCACACAGAAATGCCAACTGACCCAGCCGAGGCTCAAACTAGCGACCTTCTTGCTGTGAGGCGAACGTGCTACCCACTGCGCCACCGCATCGCCATTATTATTATTATTATTATTATTATTAAAAATAGTTTGAAATATTGACTTTATTTGTTATGAATTAATTATTTGTTGATGTGCCCTCATAATCGTAAATCAAAATAACTTTCCAGTTTGCCTCTGAATTTTTCTTTTCATTATGGAAGTCTCTGAGTTTCCAACTCAATAGCAATAACAGAACAACATTTCACAAAACAAAAAGAGGGGCTGTAATATTATCAAGTTGAGTTTGGATAAATGCCAAGATTCTGATATGTCAACATGTTAATCAGCAAATCTAATAAATGTATTCTAATTTGTCATCACGTTGTCTTTGCACTGTACAAATCTACTTATTTCATTTTCTTATATGGTTAAAAATGTGAAAGATATTTAAATACCACATTTCCTTAATAGTTCAAGCTGTCTGTGATTTTATTCATTTTAAGTCTCCTAAATATTTTCAATATGAATATAAATTTCTATTTAGCACTTTATGCTTATAGTACATGTGATTTACTACACTGTAAAGATTTTTTAGTTAAATCAAATGAACTTTTCTAGTCATCTCAACTTACATTAATCAAACAAACTAAACATATTAAGTTAAACTTTGTATAATATAAACAATTTAGTTGAAACTTAATTAACTTATTAATGAAAATAAATAAAAATATTTGTTGTCTTGACTTTTTGTCTTTTTTTTTTTTTTACAACATAGTGTTTCTTTAAGATTCTGAGAGTCTTATTATATGAAAAAAATAAAAATAAAAAAAAATAAAAAAAATAAAAAAAATAAAAGACCTGGACATCCAAGTCTTCCCTTGCACTTAAAGTAAAAGGCCATTAATGTCATTAATGTCCCTTTTACGGGGTCTTGATAAGCTTCCACAATATAACTCTGAGTCTATGCTTGTCTGTGGCGATAAAATGACGCTTGGCTTTCAGAGGTGTGCTTTTTGCAGGGGGCTCTTAAAAGCACTGACATTAAGAAAATGCTGTTGTTAATGGAGATGACCTTTCATATTTCAGCTGGTTCAGATGCTTGTGAAAAAAAAAAAAAAAAAAAAAAAGACGCGCGCTGATGACACGGCATTCACAAGTTGGCTGTGAGGCACGTAGTGATGAGGTCCTTATCTGAATTCTGATGATTTTACCCCTGCATTAAGACAAAATCTCAGACTCTCTGTGTATTTACTGCATGCTGACGCTTATTTCTTATTCATATTCATTGTTAGGGATGCTAGTATAAATCAATTTACTCATGATTTAAAGTAACGTTTAAAGAACGTACAGTGGAACAATGCATGCAAAAATATTTTTCAAATTAAGAAATCCATTCCGGTTCAGTCAATCCAGTGCAAGTCCCTATCTTTTTGTAATCTTTAATGTAATCAAAGTGGTCTTTAAAATGTTTGTAAATGTTTTTTTTTTTCTTTCACAAAATGTGTGTGTGTTTTTTAACAAAGTTTTATTTCATGCTTATCAAGGCTGCATTTATTTGCACAAAAATTCTAATTCAACATTCAAATGCACTAAAACACACACAACAGTTCTTTCTGGTTATCATATCGGGTTCGTTTCCAAAAACCATTGTTAGCCAACTAAGGTCACAAGTTCCATCGTTACAAACATAGTTCGTTGATTTGGCATTTCCTAAATCCATCGTTCCAACGAACATTCGCAAACAGCATCGCAAACTTGTACGTTTACAACTACACCTCTAGAGCTGTAGGTAGAATCATAGTTCCTGTCTGTGTTCTATTTCCAGTTATCCCTTCTATGCCCTATTCCTTTCAAATGTTTCAACATTTAAACTTGGAATGATAAAAAAACAAAAAACCTCCCCCAAAAAACATTAAAGTCATCTCTTGGGTGTAATTAGCTGTCTAATTAGCTGTCAAAGTATTTTACAGTTAGGTTTTAGTGATCTTCAAATTGAATATTCTCAATAATATTTGTAAAGGAAACATAGGCCCTATATGTGCTGTTTACATATATTTCAATTAATATGGAAAACGAGTGCATGTTTTTTTTTTTTTACCAAAACTAATATTCTATAAAAAAAATTTAATGCGTGTGGGTGTAAAACAATATAATTTGCACAAAAAATGATGTGTTTTTTCTCTAAAGAGTTGTTACTCAACCCCGTTTAGAGCGTCATTCTGGACGTTTTATGTTATAACTAACGTGGTTCAAACAATGGATATGCGACAAAGCAACTACGGTTTTGGGAAAAACTCTTCACTACATCGTTCTTTTCCCAAATGATGCATCATACTATGATAGTTCAGCAGCAAGTTATGTCGTTGTTTGGGAAACGCACCCCTGATTAGCTGAGAGATGTGCAAATGTATAAGGTTAGTGCATATTTAAAGGTACCATAGAATGAAAAACAGTATACACCTGAACATTTTTTTAAATTTACACACTTGTGCCATTAAACTGTTGTATAAATGCAATATCAACACTTTAATATATACTTTAATACAGCACTTTAATGTATAATTTAAATGTGTTTATACTTTAAATTACCAGCTTGCTTTAAATAGTCTAAATAATCTGCAGTCCCCATATGACATCACTCCAGCACCATCCAAAAAAAAAAATAATAATAATAATATAAAAAAAATATTTTACTTCTCACATTTAGTAGCCTTTCCTTAAAATAAATTTCCTGTTTCTTCCTGGGAAAAAAAAGAGACTCAAGAATGGGGGTGTGAATCCTTTTCTCAAACTGACAACTGCAGGCATCACTTTGTAGTTGGAAAATTGCAGGGTCTGCACTTAAATATCTTGCTACTTGTCACATTTTCCTCCCTGTTATCATGACAATGTCAACGAGGGATCACCAAATCAACAGCCTCATAAATGAAGGCCTGTGATTTGATGAAATGAAACAATTGCATGTGCTCACCCCCGTGAGTCAGGTACGGAATCTCTCTGATTGGTTTATAGGTGACAGTTGCCTGGTACTCAGTGCAAAATCACTTGAGAGAATTGCTGTTTTCAGAGCCTAAGAATTAGGGTCCAGGTTTCTGTATTGATTCTCTGCTCATTTTCAAATAGTAACAATTTGCTAAAGAGTGATATTGACACTTTAATTCACCCTCTTTCTTTCGAATTGCTCACATTTCTTGCTCTCAGCCTTAGCTCACACATGTAATGTAATGGTTAGCGCAGACCCCTGAAGCGCAATGATATTCAAACTTCATAATTGAACATTTTATGATACCTTAAATATCGCCATATCACAGAGTAGGAATGAGCAGAACAGACCGTAGCCTCTGGCAATTGAATGGCATGTATTCAAAGGGAAATGAGGTGTAACATTAAAAGTAACTGAATATCTGAGAGCAGCTGTCATGCTTTTTTTCTTTTTCTTTTCTTCTGTTTTTTTTTTTAGCAAGCCAGGCTACAGTTTGTTCTCAGATCTTTATTGATGTGAGTGTAGCCAGATACATTCAAAGGCTTATTAGTTAAATAATTATATGAGATACTTGACAGTTGCAATGGATAAAAATACCCTCAAGCTGTAGACATGTAGAATTTATAATCTTGCTGTGGAATTGTGGAGTGCTGTAGATACTTCTGTCTTGAAGTGCTTATACTTTGAAATTGGCATCATTTTTGGAGTGTTCACATTGCATAAAAACTTTACCATTGTTAAACCACATTTTAGATATGTTGTTAATATGCTGTTTTATAGTACATACAAGGTAATTTGCAGTATTAGGTTCAGGTTGATCTTTCAGGAGTGTGCACACTGCCACAAATATATTTCAACAAAACTTTTTACCAACAAACTAATCAGACCAACAAACCAACCAACCAACCAAACCAAACCAAACCAAACCAAAGCAACTCAACCCAACCCAACCCAAACCAATCAACCAACCAAACCAACCAACCAACCAACCAACTAACCCACCAAACCAAACAAACCAATCCAAACCAAACAACCAACCAACCAACAAACCAACCAACCAACCAACCAACCCAAACCACAAACCAACCACCCTAACCACACCAACCAACCCGCCAACCCAACCTAACAAACCAAACCAACCCAACTCAACCCAACCCAACCCAACCCAATCCAATCCAATCCAACCCACCAACCAACCAAACAAACCAACTGACCAAGCAAAAAAACAAACCAAACTACAAACCAACCAACCCAACCACACCAACCAACCAACTAACCCATCAACCCAACCAAACAAACCAAACCAACCCAACCCACCGACTGAAACGCCACCCAACCACCCAACCAACCAAACAAACAGAAAAACAAACAAACTATTAAAAATATTGCTGTTTTAGAAAATGTACATTCTAAATTTAAAAAGTTAATTTTGTTAAAATTGGTATAACTATGTTCCCAGAGTTTCTGAAATTTTTAATACAATACAGCAATGTGCTTAGAACTATGTATAATGTCTACAGTCGTGGCCAAAAGTTTTGATAATTACATAAATATTGGAAATTGGAAAAGTTGCTGCTTAAGTTTTATAATAGCAATTTGCATATACTCCAGAATGTTATGAAGAGTGATCGGATGAATTGCATAGTCCTTCTTTGCCATGAAAATTAACTTAATCCTGAAAAAAACTTTCCACTGCATTACATTGCTGTCATTAAAGGACCTGCTGAGATCATTTCAGTAATCGTCTTGTTAACGACGAATGGGTGAGAATGTTGACGAGCACAAGGCTGGAGATCATTATGTCAGGCTGATTGGGTTAGAATGGGAGACTTGAAATGTTAAAAGGAGGGTGATGCTTGAAATCATTGTTCTTCCATTGTTAATCGTGGTAACCCGCAAAGAAACGCGTGCAGCCATCATTGCATTGCATAAAAATGGCTTCACAGGCAAGGATATTGTGGCTACTAAGATTGCACCTAAATCAACAATTTATAGCATCATCAAGAACTTCAAGGAAAGAGGTTCAATTCTTGTTAAGAAGGCTTCAGGGTGTCCAAGAAAGTCCAGCACGCGCCAGGATCGTCTCCTAAAGATGATTCAGCTGCGGGATCGGAGTGCCACCAGTGCAGAGCTTGCTCAGGAATGGCAGCAGGCAGGTGTGAGCGCATCTGCACAGTGAGGCAAAGACTTTTTGAAGATGGCCTGGTGTCAAGAAGGGCAGCAAAGAAGCCACTTCTCTCCAAAAAAAACATAAGGGACAGATTGATCTTCTGCTAAAGTATGGCGAATGGACTGCTGAGGACTGGGGCAAAGTCATATTCTCTGATGAAGCCCCTTTCCGATTGTTTGGGGCATCTGGAAAAAGGCTTGTCTGGAGAAGAAAAGGTGAGCGCTACCATCAGTGTCATGCCAACAGTAAAGCATCCTGAGACCTTTCATGTGTGGGGTTGCTTCTCATCCAAGGGAGTGGGCTCACTCACAATTTTGCCCAAAAACACAGCCATGAATAAAGAATGGTACCAAAACACCTTCCAACAGCAACTTCTTCCAACAATCCAACAACAGTTTGGTGAAGAACAATGCATTTTCCAGCACGATGGAGCACCGTGCCATAAGGCAAAAGTGATATCTAAGTGGCTCGGGGACCAAAACTTTGAAATTTTGGGTCCATGGCCTGGAAACTCCCCAGATTGTCATGATCACCAGCGATCAGGGACTTTTGAGATCGCTGGTGAACTATACATCATACGAAATACATTTCCCAGCATTCCGTCACACACACCCGGTCTCCACTTACACTGATCACTTCCGCAGCTGCAACCCGTTCACTTCAGATTTGTTTGGACTATAAATATACCGTGCACCCGTCTTGTCTTTGCTCTGTTGTTATATGTCGTCATGATTTCCTAGCTCTGTTTCTGTGGTATTGTATAGTTTGTTATTTGCTCATGTTTTGTCTTAGTTTCCGGTCTTAGTTCAAGTTTTGTTATTTTGTTACTTTGTTTTGCACCATGTCAAGTTTTTGTAAGATGACTCACTATTAAATGCACATGGATCCTACCCATCTTGTCCTGTCTGCAATACCTCCCAGTAACGTGACACAGATCTTAATCCCATTGAGAACTTGTGGTCAATCCTCAAGAGGTGGGTGGACAAACAAAAACCCATTAATTCTGACAATCTCCAAGAAGTGATTATGAAAGAATAGGTTGCTATCAGTCAGGATTTGGCCCAGAAGTTGATTGAGAGCATGCCCAGTCGAATTGCAGAGGTCCTGAAAAAGAAGGGCCAACACTGCAAATACTGACTCTTTGCATAAATGTCATGTAATTGTCGATAAAAGCCTTTGAAACGTATGAAGTGCTTGTAATTATATTTCAGTACATCACAGAAACAACTGAAACAAAGATCTAAAAGCAGTTTAGCGGCAAACTTTGTGAAAACTAATATTTGTGTCATTCTCAAAACTTTTGGCCACGACTGATGGCACATAGAGAGTTGTATTCATAGCAACAGGACTGCACATTTTCATTGTATTATATACACAGTGCATCCCACAGATGAGAAAATCCCTGTATGGCATCCTGAATGAACACTGAAGGTGACAATTATGACAACAATCACTGCAAAAAAATCAAAACTCTTTGGTAATTTTTGAGCGAGATACTAATAGTCTAATCTGATTTAATGTTTTACACTAAGAAGCTAAAAGTGCTCCTGCCAGACCCAGAGTTTGGGTGAATGGATTCAAAAATGGTAAATTTGGACTCACTTGTTTAACCCTACAGGAGTTGTAAAATGAGTCTATTTTCAAAATAAAAATGGAGTGTTCCTTTAAATATCTTTCGGGGTTTGGACATATGGTTAAAGCATAATTTAGTTATGAAAGATGGCTTCAACATTATATGGAGCGGGAGGTTATGCTATTATCTGAACTGCATATATTGATATGGATATTCATACGCAGAGAAAAGACTCTCTTGATTTCCTGCTATAGTGCTTGTGCATTAGTGTGATATCTCAGCTGGACAAGATGGAATGATGGGAAAGATTTGAAAATGAACGTGTGTTTCTCTTCTGCGCCACTGACCTGACCGATATTGCAGCATAAACCCATGAATAAAAAGTAGCCGTATATGCATTTCTGCCACAACCCCCCCACTTCAATTGCATTGATGTTTTCTTTTCTTTTTTCCCACAGTTGGTCTGTGATGAGTTTGTTGATGGCCTCCGACTGGTAAACGGCACGATGCAGTGCCACCTGTCAGTCAAATTGGGTGTTATCGTCATGGAGATGCCACGGCTCACACGCTCATCCACAATCTATCAATTTATATCAGCGCTCCAATCGTGGACCTGATTACCACACAGGGCACCTCTCTCTCTCTCTCTGTGTGTGTGTGTGTGTGTGTGTGTGTGTGTGTGTGTGTGTGTGTGT
>CAIGQV010000785.1:2341922-2355842 GCA_903798115.1 Danio jaintianensis | reverse complement strand
CCATTGTGGACCCTTCAGATACAAATATGTACCTTTTGAAAAGGTACTTCCCCAGTGACAGCTCCTGTACCTTTATTTCTGAGAGTGTACTTGTTCTCAGGTATCGTGTTTTGGCTGAGTGCAAAGATAAGTTAAATATACCTATTAATTTATGTAAACACATACACTGATTCTGCACGTTTGACCAATTGCTTGCCTTTATTTCCTATATTGTATAAACTTTTTGTACTTTATACTTTTATAATTATTATTGATTATTAAAATTATAGCTTACTGATTGTTATATTCAGCAAAAAAATGGCTATTTCGTATTTTACCATGCTTTTCCTCTGATAATCTTTATTGTGCACATATAGCCTGACATTAAGCACATATTGGCAAAACCATGTTTCATATTTTTCAATGAAAATGAAAGGAGGCAGTTATTATGCTCCATTTTGTTATAAATTTGCATACAGTGAAGATGATGGTCATATAAATATGTACACAATGCCTTAACATTTTTGGTGTCTGTTATGTTTAAGTTGTTAATATAAAAATTAAAAGAGACAGTGCTTTATGTCATGTTTTCATTTTATTGTAAAGATAGTGAAATGTAGCCAGGGTGAATGACATTATAAAAGTACACTGCAGTACACATTTGAAGATTTACCCGACGTGTCCTCACGTTCTCAGGAGTTCATTATAAACTTGCGAAGTCTGAACTTTGTGTACTTGATATTGATAAAAAAGCCCCAATCAGGTAGCACGAATGTCGGCAGCCACGTCTCCGTTTCAGATGTCTCTGTTTTCCCCTATCCACACTGACACGGAGCAGCAGCGTTTTCAAACAAAAATGGCCTCTTCAGCATTTTCAAAACGCTCCGTTTTCAGGGCTCAAAAACTCTGGGGTAGTGTGGACGGAAGGCGTAACCGTAGCAAAACTTTTGCATTTTAAAACTAAAACTTATTAGTGTAAACGGGGCTTCACTCTGAACGGATCATTTGAATCAGTGAATCATTTACTGAAGACTCATTCTGCACAGATCAGTTAAATCAGTGAATCATTTATTGGACGCTCACTGTAAACAGAACATTTGAATCAGTGAGATGTTGCCTTGTGAACAGATGTCGGTCTAACTCACAAATTAATTGTCCAATGCAATGTGTGAACCAATATAACATGTTAAATAATAAAATTCATCTTATTTACAAATCACCTCAATCTCATCTCTGAGCAGTTGAAAATTTCTGTGGTATATGTGGTAGAGGATAAAGTAGAATATTTTGTTTTGGGATGTAGTGAAGTAAAAGTAACAATTTTCTAAAATAAAAATACTCCAATGAATGATATATCCTTAGAATATGTACTTAAGTACAGTAGTGAAATAAACATACTTAGTTATTGTCACGGTCACCAGCGATCCAGCCTGTGCAGATCGCTAACGGACTACAAATCTGCTGGTATATGGACTACAAGTTCCAGTCATGCATCACACACACACACACACACACACACACACACACACACACACACCTGTTCCAGATCACGATTGATTACATTCACTCAGCTGGGAGCTGCTCAAGGACTGATTAGATGGACTTTAAATACAGCGCATACACACACTTCTGTGCTGAGTCTTGTTTAACTGTTTATGTGAACATTACGATGCGTTTTCCTTGCCTTGTTTTCACCCTTACTTTGTTTTGTTTGTTTACGTTGCTTGCTGCCTGCCTGTACTGACCATTCGCCTGCTTATTGACCACGACTCTGGATTGCCTCTATACATCTGTTTGCTCCTGTTTTGACTGTTGCTTGCCTGACCATTCCTGTTAATAAAACCTGCATTTGCATCCGCACTCTGTTGTCAGCATCCATTCACATTACAGTTATATTGTTGGGTAAAAAACTAATATATTACAAATTTAATTAATCTCTTAATCATCTCACTATCATTTATCATAAATTAATAATAAATAAATAAATAAATAACCCATACTTTCACATAACGTTTCTTAAAAATAACTAACACATTTAGTTACTTTAAAAACACTTAATTACTCTCCACCACCGACCTTAAAAACACAGATTCAGCTAAAAACTGAAGACGACCACCACAATCAATTGGGTTCCACACAATCAATTTGTGTTGGGGCAACATGAAGGAATTAAGTTCCCTTATTAGTTTTTACAAATTTAAGTGGATTGAACATAAAATAATTAATATGTCTACCCCCCCCCCCCCCCCCCCCCCCCCCCCCCCCCAAAAAAAAAAAAAAGAATTGTGTTGTTTCAGCTCAATTTAAATAAGTAGTTTGAACAAACAGAAAAATAATAGTTTTGAGTTAATACAGACAACAGGACTGTATGTGTGCAGGTCTGTAGTGTTTCTTTATAAAGTAACATCACTGGCTTGAAATGCAAAATACACCATATTCACTTGCTTTTATGCTTTTACTATACATTATACATCAATATGATGCTTTGACAGAGCGATTAAGAGATTGGCCTAAGATCCCAATTTAATGCCCCACACACCTGCTTTATATCTGAGGTTATCACTTGACAAGTTGTAAATCAGATAATCACTTTAAACTTTTCAAATTTCTAGACTTTTTTCCTTATGGATGATTCTAACAGACACACATACACAGAGATAAAAGTGAGTGGCGTGTGAGTGGACCCAGGTTAATTACGGTTCATGATAGAAATCTTTAATGGTTGTCTATTAAAAGGTAATTAGAGGATGTGAGTGTGTCTGATACCTTATCTCGGCACCTTCGTCTGCCCCAGTCTCGCTCTCTCTCACACACACTCACATAAATTGATCATACTATGAAAAGAGTGAAAAGCAGTGGAATGGAGTGTTTTTTTTTTTTAAGTACATACACAAAACCAGCCATCTGTAATGCAAATAGCTAAATGTAATGCTACAGAAACAATTCTTTGGTTCATGCTTTCTCTTGCTGCTCTCCCTCTCCCCTATGAATTTTTCATTTGCTCGCTGGGGGCTCATGTTTTATTAAGGCTCTATATGTCATCCACCAGGATGTTCAACATTATGAACCATCTTTTATATATGACGGACAATCAACGCTCTTCCTCACAGCATTACACAAACTACAGAATTCCAGAGAGATTCGCTCGGGTTAGTGTCTCTTGTAGCACGTCAATGTGCTAAAGTGAATACATTTTTTTTTAGGGGGGTTTAATTTTTCACAAACAGTGCTCTTTAAACTCAAACTGAGTTAAAGCGAACATGCTTAAAAGTAATCTCAGTGGCTTTGGTGTTCATAATGTAAGTGAACTCAAACCATAAAAGAGTCTAAAACAAATCATGCACACATCACTTCCTTGGTGATATGCATCTCAACATGAGACCTGGACTTGGACTGCTCAAACAAACTAACAGCCTTACATTTAGAGTCTGTGTCTTGTGAACTTCTTCTCCTGCCCTGGGGTGCATACAGTTTCACATGAAAAGTTAAACTCTACTTGGCACTTTTAAAAAAGCACAATGTTTTTCAACATATCCTCCCCAGACATTATATTCCATACACAGTATCAAAACAGGAACAGAACTGTATCAATCATAAATTGAATATATGCTTGGTCTTTTAGGCTCATTTAGACCAAAGTCCTGCTGCTTTCAAGTGCTTAATAATTAACAAAAAAAATCTTTTGTATGCAGCATTGGTAGCCATGTTCAATTTAATCATTCATTGAACATACACTATTATTAATAATAATCAAATCACTTAATTATCACTAAATGTCCAGGCAGTAACAAATAGCTTTAATTTTAGATTTTTTTATAAATTTTTCATGTAAGATTTACACGATACTTTAGTAAAGGGAATACTGCTATAAAAACACCTTAGTTGTTTAAAGTGTTACTGCACTGTTATTCATATACCAGAACTTTGACAATCATTGTTAAATGTGGCATATAAGAATGTGATTAATCGCAGAAATCGCAGAGTTTTTACAAATTAATTGTTGTCCAGCACTAATGAAAACATGCAGAAATAACATTAACTTCTGCATAAACAGATGAGTTTTTGACATTTCTTTGCATCCTTTCAGTCCAGGCAAATGACAGTAAGAGCTGAGTGATATGACACGATGCATAAAGCGGATTAAACACTTATACTAAGTAGTCCACATGTATCATTACAAACATATATGGCAAATTTCACAATATACACGTTAAACTAACAAAAGAAACAACTAAACAGACCTTATGCCTCTTTGGGGTGGCGTGGAATAAGTTTATAATCCGTATATCCTGCATTTTGCATTCTAATGTGCGGTGAACAGATGGCTGATTGAAAACTTTTCGTTAAAGCCCCTTGCTCACCAGATGCAAAGCATTGTAAAATCTGAAACATTGGTTTAGTGTATGCACAATGACGTTGCCATTTGATGTCTCTCCAAAACACTTAGCAGTGTATAAAAAGCTAAGTAAAGACGTGGTGGGCTTTAGCCTCCATGCCATCTCCTATTTTCAAAATAAGAGTTCCATACACATAATAAGTTTAATATGAGCTGAGATAAATTTAAAAAAATAGGTGGGGAAAATATTGTCGTAATCTCACTAGGAAATGTTGTGGCCAATCAAAAGCAGCCTGGGGCATGCATATTAATGATCCAACGTGCAATGTAACAGTTTTTCACCAGGATTTTACACTTATGGGATTACATAAGAATGAGGCTCATGGTATGACATTTCCATGTACTGAACTCTTAATATGCATGCCTAGGTATATCCAGACTTTCATTATATGGCACCATTAAGGTGTCCTTTTTACATATGTTCCGTGTACTTACTAGTAATTACAATTAATTATGCATAATTGCAAGCAACTAACCCTAAAATGAACCTGCATTCTACTCCTAACCTGTACTAGTTAATTAATATTACTCAGTAATTCTATTTTTACTGTAACTAGCTAGCTGTTGAAGTTTGAAAGTTTCTTCACTGTTATGTTGCAAAAATAAAAATGTCTCTGGTTGCACAAATGACCTGGGCCACTGACATACCCTGACTGGCCATCATAACATGGGCAATATGGTGGACAGAATAAGGTATTGGCAGGATGTGAATGTCCTTTGGACAGTATCAAGCTCTAGTCACAGTACTCTTCATTAGGTGCCCCTCATGTGGCCTGGATGTTGCCATAGATTGTTAGGTGGCTGACTGCAAGTCCATCAAGTGTCATTCATCAGAATAGATGATGTGATGCATTGCCCAAAGCTCAATCAAAGGCTGAATATGGTAACACTTTATTTTAAGGTGTTCTTGTTATACATGCTATACTATATTACAAGTAATTGTGTGAAATTACATGAAACTAACCCTAAACTTAACTCACATGTTAACCCTAACTGTATAGTAAATACATTTATTGATATCGATTAATATTACTCAGTGTTTAAATTAATAATTGCACTGCACCACATTATTGCAATGTCAATAATATAATATACGATATGGATTATAGCTCAGACATATTTGCATGAGCGAATCCCTTTGTGGTGAGTGAAAAGTACTGTGAAAATGGTACTAATGCTGCTTTGTTTACGATTTGCACGTGCACTCTGGAGGTTTCGTATTCTGTTAATAGAAACAGTTGGGTTTCGACGGCACTAGTTGTTTGGCGTCGGCTTGGTGTAACCCGACCTTAAGAGCTGCACTTTCTGCAAAATTCAAACACAACAGCACAAGCCAATCAAGTTCTAAAGCTTGCTAGAAAGCTACAGGTGAGCTATTATCAGGGCTGGGTCAAAACTCTTAACAGGACCAAATTTGCCCCCTGCTCTGATTTAGGCGCTTTTTCTTCACACTAATTCACAATTCACTTTGAATTCTGTGCAGTTGGACACTTTGGGTTTGTTTTACACTTGGTCACTTCATGCGCTTTCTCTGATCAAATAAATATGTGATTTATGAAAACGGATACATTTACATCTTGCCACATAAATGTATATCTACAAAATAGATAAAAATCAGAGCTTCACCTTGCGTTGTTATGCTGACTTAAGAATCAGATACAACATATTTATTTAATTTTTGTTATTATTTTACAAAAACATCCGCTAGACATTTAATTCAGAATACTGATGATTTCATATGTAGGCTACGGGAGTACTTCCTTCATTTTCCAGTAAAACATCAGTACAAGGCACAACGCGTGCTCCACCATTACTGTCATTACAAGCTAAATGAAACCAAAATATGTTGCAAAAAAATGTACAAGATATCATTTAAAATTATAAACATTTTACAGTAATTTGTGTATAACATATTATGCCAAAAAGAAAACTTTATGGCTTTGTAAACTAAACAAACGTTACAATTGTTTTACTATTTTTCCTTTCCATTCACAGTCACCACAAATGCACAATGCATCTCTGTTGTTTAAACTGCAGTTTAATATTAATTTAACATTATAATTGTATCGCTTAACGTTTAATGGCCTATCAAAAAATGGAATGAAACAAGCAATCAAAAAAGAAGATATAAAATTAAACAAACATCCCAAATGGTCGGTGGCATTGCCATTGTGTGTTGCATATTACTGCTGTTATATCTGACTATGAAATACTGCCCATAACATGCAATAACAATTTTTTATATATATATATATATTTTTTTTTACATTTTGGAACATGTAAAACTTACATATGTGGCTTCAACAACCATATGTATGTAGATCTGGAATAACATTTAGAGATTTGTGTGTAATGTATCCCAGACCACCTCCTGAAGTGGTTTGAGTGATCAGATTTATATCCAAGGGTATTTAAACCTGTCATTCTAACAATCACATAGCTATCCGATTAGAAAACAACAACAACAACAACAACAACAACAAAATGACCAGGTATAAGCAACATCTTCCTGAAATCCCAAAGCTGCCAAACAGCCCAGGAAAAAGAGGACTATGCAAATATAAAAAAAAAATTACTGAGCCATCTACAACCTATGCACACCATTAACCAGCCAATGAAGTCCAAGTAAACAGCTCCCCTCTTCCTTTAACCCTCATGTTGTCTTAGAATTCTGTATACACCGTTCACCCTTCAGGTCAAAAATGAACCACCTTCACTAACTAAACTAAAAAATAAAGAAGTTAAATTTAATTTTAATCCTCAAAACTATTTTGAAAGTAGAAACAACCTCATCTTCATCACGCACTGTTAATGTCTAGGTTTTCCCTCGTCAGTGTGGAGTTTTCATCAATGTTTAATCAGTGGACAACACTCATTTTTGACTAAAGTAAAGGGTATTTTCTAATGCTAAAAGTACCTGCATAAGCGTAAAATGTTTTTAGCAATACAGAATTTATAAGTTAAAGCAACAGATTCTTATTGTAAGTGTATGTGCTTTGGGTGTGTGTGTATGTGTGTGCCAGTACTTTTTGTGGTGTAAAAACGTTTTTTAGAGCTGGTGGGTTAGGGTCACCCTAACAATCTTGAAATTGGGTAACTTTTTATAAAATTAACTCAATATTTCAAAATAATAATAATAATAAAAAAAGAATAATTGCTAGGGTACAACGGTTATCCGTTGGAGTCAGTTTTGGTAACCCTGACCCAAAATTGACCCAAAGGACAACCGTTGTTCCCTAAATGTGTACAGCCTTCATGAAAATATGAAAAAAAGAAAATTATTCATTTTTTTTCAATGCTGAGGTTTTGGAAAAAAGTCACCAAATCTCAAGACTGTTTAGTATTTTTATTTATTTATTTATTCATTCATTCATTTTCTTTTCGGCTTAGTCCCTTTATTAATCTGGGGTCGCCACAGCGGAATGAACCGCCAACTTATCCAGCATATGTTTTACACAGCGGATGCCCTTCCAGCTGCAACCCATCACTGGGAAACACACTCATTCACACACATACACTACTGACAATTTAGCTTACCCAATTCACCTGTACCACATGTTTTTGGACTGTGGGGGAAACCGGAGCACCCGGAGGAAACCCACGCGAACACGGGGAGAACATGCAAACTCCACACAGAAACGCCAACTGACCCAGCCGAGGCTCGAACCAGCGACCTTCTTGCTGTGAGGCGAACGTGCTACCCACGGCGCCACCGTGACGCCCTATTTATTATATATCCTTTTTTTTTTTTTTTGCATTTTTCTACTGTTAAAATGGTGCTTGGGTCATTTTTAAGCCATAGATCAACAGGAGGGTTGAAATAGCTAAATTCACAGAGAGCTCTTGGTGAGTCACTAGATCTAACATATGACATCATCAAAACTTCACTATCACACAGAAGCCCTGCCATGTACCGGGACCTTGCAGGTAGGTACTGTAGAAACAAAAAAAAGGCTGAAATAGCTGGACATCAGAAGCCAAAACCACACTCTTCTTGATTTTGAGAGGTACTGGAAGAGCTCCACATGCTTGGAATTACAGCCATCCCAAAAGAGGTGCCACCTCACGTCATCAGATCCACTATCTGGGGCTTCAACTAATGCAGCCTGACAACAAGAAACTTGTATGAGCTTCTCTGTTTGACAGGTTATTAGCAGCGACTCTGCCCAGTTTCCACTCTGTATCATGTCCTCTTTCTCATGTGCTATGATGATATGAAAGGACAGCTGGAAAAATAGCCACCACACATGAGGTGGTCCACAGTTTCCGGATCTTGAAGATAGACCTAAATAGGGTTGGATTTTCTAGTGGGGGTTGAAGTTTGGCTGATTAGCTTCGGCAGTAAACCCCTGCTGGCAGTCTTAATGGTAACCACACCATTAGGAGTGCCATTTAGGCAACCTCCCACTGCTCCTCTGAACTGGACTGTTATAAAAACAGGGTTCCATTTGTGAACATGGACCACAATACCAGTTGTAATTTGCACGGATACATTTAGAGCAAAAGTCTTAAACAGTATGTATGGGTCAATGTATTGCTCTCTCTTTTGTAATTACACACTCAAGTTCAGTATGTGAAGCTTAGGATATCCCATTTCAGTATTATCTATTCCACACAAGGTCATTACTGCTGTAAGCCAATAGAGAGTCTTAAAACAAACATATCTCGCATCAACAAAGCTGATTTTCTTTTAGCAATGGCTTGTAACAGTGCCTCTGATTAGCAACTTCTTTACTTCACAGTGTAAACAATCTCTTATGATTATCACATATTCTAAGGTAGCGCATTTGCTCAATTTAAACTCTGATAACAGCAATTATTTTGCGAGCCAATTAAATACACCTTTCACAATCATCACCTTTCACCTTTCATCATTCGAACGATGATGTCCAGAGAGATGCCCTGGAAGACAACACATTTCATCAATGTTTGGACCAATACGACTCGGACATTATGGACTCATGGTGCAAGAATACAAATATTTCACTAAGGGCTTTGAATTCAAGCAGGACGAGTAGAAAAATGCCTCAAAGTTCATGTGAGTCAGTCACAAAAATTCCTAAATGGCTTCTCTTCAAAGAATAGTGACCTTAGTTAACCATGTGACATGAGTCAAGGTTTTGTGAAATGTTTAAGGTCAGATGTGACTTTAGATTAGATCTTAACCTCATCCCTGATTGAGAGCAAATGGATAAAATGTGAAAGGTCAAATATACATTTTTGGTAACCCTTTTTTTAAAATGTACAATTCATGCTATAAACAAACTTTTTTATGACGTTTAGCTCAAAAAACTACTACTAATTAGGTGATTATTAATAGTTAATAAGGTAGTAATTGGGTTTAGGTATTGGGTAGGATTAGGGATGTAAAATATGGTCATCTTTTATGAGTGCTAATAAACAGTTAATCTTAATAATAGGCAGCTAATAAGCAGTAGTAATTGGTGTGAATTGTTAAATAAACTAAATTGTCACCAAAATTGTATATGTTCCTGGTGAAATATTGCATGAAACGTTGTGTGTATAAAGGTTTAGTTCCCTTCAATACTAATATGTGTTCCTAAGGTCTTAATTCGGACAACTTTAAAATTGATGTTCACAATATTTTGATTTATTTTGCACCCTCAGATTCCAGATGTTCAAATAGTCATATCTCGGGCCAAAATGTGTCTTGTCCTAAAAGACACAAAAAAACAAACCATACATAACTGAAAAGCTTATTTATTGAGCTTATAAATTTATTTATGGACATATGAATCTCAGTTTCCAAAAAACAAAGACGTTGATCAAATTCATTGATTTCAACATCCCTCTTTTTGTTTGAATTACTATTACATCTTCAGCACTTTGAACATAACAGTTTGGACTTTCCACTTTTGTTCCAAAGCGCAGTCAAAACATTTTTTCAATTGAAAACCATATCAGTAAACAAAACAAGATAAAGCCAAAATGATAGAGAGCTTATCTTGTGTGCAAATAAAAAAAGGTGACGAAAATGGAGATGTGGCTTAGTTGTTGGAAATGTAGGTTCAAGTCTGGCATAGTATATCCATCTTATCTTTCTCTCTGTCATATCTCTATTGGCTCTGTAAAATAAAAATATAAAATGAAAGAGAAAAGGCAACTATAACAAAAATAATTTCCAGACAGTGTTTTCCACCAATTCCTTTTTTTTTATAGCTATTTATTTTCGGCTTTCAGATTTTAATAGCGTTTAAGGTTGATTTATTGCGGCATTTCTTTTTAGCTACTTCATAGAAATACAGGCCCAAGCGTCAAGACTATTTTCTGCATTTGTGGGTTTTTATTGTCTTGCAAAAAGCAATCTGAGAATATATTCAATCATGCACGCACACGTGTATGCGATCTTTCCTCACCTCCTGTTTTCACTGATTTTATGATACTAAGATAACTATAATCAGACATAAACATCAGATGTGTTTCCAGAGTGCCATGCCGAAGAAGGGGAATTATGGGTTGTCAGAGGATTTGGCCCATGTTAAGGCTAATGTCATTGCTCTTGTGTGATGAAAACTACATATAGTGGTTATCTTCTTTCTTTTTTGTTATTGCTGACAAATGGGTCACAACATGATCTTGTTTAGTTGACATCTCTACTTGTATTCAGTGTTATTTGGGTAATTTAATCAGATACATACATAAATAAATATAATGGATGTTTATCCTAAAATATACATGAATTTATGATTTAGCTATTTCCAACTGTTGATGTCATTTCTTGAGAGAAGGTAGTATTATAGTAAGCCAATATTTCCTTAGTTATCACTAAAGCTCTCTCTATATTGTTGGACAGTTTTAAATTCTATGCTGTCTCAGAAATCTGTCTAAAATCAGTTTTGTGCACAAATGCTAAATCGGCAACCTAAGGTTTTGAATGCAGCCATTATAATATGAACAAACATATGTTTGAAAACCAAACACAGAACTGCATATATTGACTAATAAAAATAATAAAGACTAAATACAATTTAATTTTACAGTAGGGCATGTACATTAGAATCTAATGGGGGAAGAAACTGTAGGAGAGTTTGAAGATTATACATGTGAGTTGATGCATAACGTTGTCTAAAGTTATATTTCAGACCCCATTTATTGAAATGAATCTGGCCAATGGTGGTAATTTCATGACAAATCCTATTTAACTTCCAGTTTTCACTGACTTTGCATGGTGACTGAAACTCACAGAATGACCAAACGAAGGCCAAAGTGTGAAAACACTTTCATCCACAGCAAGAAAAGCTGGTAATTTCTGTGATTTCTAGAATAATACATCTTTACGCTTGAAAGCCTTGCAGTGACCAAATCTTCATCAGGGAAATAATCAAAAGTCTAGACTAATCTTTGCTGAGAAGCTTGTTGTGTGGGCCAAAGATCACTTTAGACATGAAAGCAATATTCATTTAATTGGGTTCAATGCAAAACATTATGTTTGTATGCTGTTAAATTTAAGAAAAACAGAACCAAAAGTGTATGCAGAAGTCACTCAATCAGACAGACATTTTTATGCAAGACAGTTAACCTGTTACATGGCAAAACAGTAAAGCAGTTTTTTCGATCTAAATATTAAAAACATTGAAATGGCGACCCAGAGTCCTGATCTGAACCCAATTGAAAATCTCAGAAAAATCCTTTGATACAAAGTTCAGGTTAAGAAATTCATTAGATATGTTTATATCCACCTATTTTAATGTACATTTTGGAATATTGCATAAAAATGCTTAATGGAAAGACCAAGATGTGCATCAATAAAAAAAATTACTTAAAAAATCTATGCACAACTGAGTATGATAAACTTTTTATCCGATAAGCAAAAACGCACATAAACTACGATGGGGACACATTTACCAAATATATCCCAGCATGTGCATCAAAAAGGTTATGTGATTTTGTTTTAACAGAACATATGATGATAAATATAGGCATGATGTGATGCCATTAACGGACAAACCAGCTGACCGACCACATTGCACATCTGAATTGTCGTTTTGTTAATTCTAAAATTCTTAGCCAAAGTCCATCTTCACAATGGTTCAGTATTATTACCTTCCAGAACAGTCTTAAGCGACTGCATTCTCAAAGAGAGGTAGCGCTCTTTCAAACTTCCATGCTTTTGTTGCTTTTTGTCTTCATCTTTTGAGGCACAAATAATTTATTATATAAGAAAAAAAGGCCCACGATGGCTACACCTACTTAAAGTTTTTGACATTTGGGGCCAGTTTATCAGGACATGACAATTTTGTTCTCTTTGAATCATTGGATGGAAATGGTGCTTTAATTGCAAATGTTTTACAGTATGGCATTTTTAGATTTGCACATACAATCTAATTAGCATCTTTGGGTGAAAACAAAGCTACAGAACTGTGGAAGAGGCTGAAGAAGAGATATATATGAGCTGCTTGTACAAAATAATTCTTTAAAATGAGCTGAAACAAGACAATTCTTGAGAATTTTTTGGGACAACTTAATTGTTGTATGTTCAATCCACTTAACTTTCTAAAAAAAATTAAGTTAACTTAATCGATTTGTGTTGGAACAACATGAAGGAATTGAACCCAGCACTTTTTTTTTGTTTTTACAGATGCCCATGTGAGACTACCGATGTCCTGTTTCTGCAAACGCAATTTAAATAATTCAAAAGAAATATCTCTACACTTTCTAATAATTCTTGATTGCTATAACCTTCGGAAATTATGAATGTATAGATTTTTGCCTATTCTTTCAAAATATTTAATGGTTTGTTTTAAACATTTTCTAAGTCAAGGTGTATATTCACACGTCTCTATATTCCCTCTCTCTCTAATGTCCTCTACATCCCACGGCTGCCACCAGTAGCAATGTTACCATGGCAACTGTCTCCACTGGTATGCCTTCTTCCTGGCGCTTGTACTGGAGTGGCGATAACAGGCTTGGCAAACTCTGTCCCACCAAACAACATAGTTTATCAGTAAGCACAGAGGGCCGAGGAAAAAGCTACTCCTTATGTAATCCAGACAGTTTAATGATGTAATCTATAAAGGGATATCTGTTACATAAAACAACGGATTTGGCTTTCTGAGCAGGCTCGCATACAGACAAGCATTTACTGCTATCTAAAAGGAGACATGACACTTTTACTGTATTTATATGAAGCCAATTATAGCCACTACAGTGTAATCTTAAATCAGCCTTGTTTAGAAAAGGTAAAACAATACTCTATTTATTCAATTCAACAGTTTAATGTTATGTAAATTCTATAATACAAATATATGAGCAAACAGTTTTTTTATATTATTGTTATTTTATTTATATTTTTTGCTAATGCTCTAAGGGCAGTTGACTCCCATTTCCTCTATCATTAATAAATGTATGCACCTAAATAATTTTACATGTTTATGTTTTAAGATGATCTTTTTCAGAATAAGTAAAAGTAATCAACAATGCAATACATAAATACACAGACAGACAGACAGACAGACAGACAGACAGACAGACAGACAGAGATAGATAGATAGATAGATAGATAGATAGATAGATAGATAGATAGA
>CAIGQV010000785.1:2290443-2341912 GCA_903798115.1 Danio jaintianensis | reverse complement strand
GATAGATAGATAGATAGATAGATAGATAGATAGATAGATAGATAGATGGAGGTATGGCACAGTGAACACACCAGGTGAGCTTATGACATAAAATAAATGTTCAACAGATTTTAACAACTAAGTTCTAATAACTAATTTCCATATTTATGACATGGCCAATAGCCTAGTGGTTAGTGCGTCGACACGTAGCACCAATGTGCTCACGGCGACCCAAGTTCGATTCCCGGCTATCTCTGCTCCCCACACTTTCCTGTCTGTAAAAAATCTCCACTGTCCTGTCCTAATAAAGGTAAAAAAAAAAAAAAAAAAAAAATCATCAGTTTAAAGAATAAAAATACTCTAAACATACTCTCTAGAGCGAGTGACAAGGTGCTCCCTGTTTGGTGTGAACCCAGCATTAGGCCCATTTCAAATGTTTTCATTGGGTGTACTGTAAAGTCAGTACTGTTCAACATTTCCCCCCTCCTGTGACCCATTTTTTTGCCTGTGTTGTATGTACTCATAGCCAGTGAGCTTATTTCAATTTTTTATAATTTCACTTATTTTCAATTGAGCAATTGCAATAAAAAAATTGTCGGTTTTAATTAATGAATGGGGCGACGCGGTGGCGCAGTGGGTAGCACGTTCGCCTCACAGCAAGAAGGTCGCTGGTTTGAGCCTCGGCTGGGTCAGTTGGCATTTCTGTGTGGAGTTTGCATGTTCTCCCCGTGTTCGCGTGGGTTTCCTCCGGGTGCTCCGGTTTCCCCCACAAGTCCAAAGACATGCGGTATAGGTGAAATGGGTAAGCTAAAATTGTCCGTAGTGTATGTGTGTGAATGAGTGTGTATGAATGTTTCCCAGTGATGGGTTGCAGCTGGAAGGGCATCCGCTGTGTAAAACACATGCTGGATAAGTTGGCTTTCATCCCGCTGTGGCGACCCCAGATTAATAAAGGGACTAAGCCGAAAAGAAAATGAATGAATGAATGAATTAATGAATGAGTTAACATGATAATAACTTGCCCAGCACTGCTATATACAGGAAATTATTTTACATATGCTAACCCATTTGTAAAAAAAACACTGCTGTTTTCAGAAGGGGCACTATAGTCGCTTTATCATAAAGCTCAAGTTTTGGTTGGTTAGCATGGCTCTGTTAGCTTTCTGGTGGAAGCCATAATATCATCTAAACACAAAATCTTTATTTTAAGGCTAAAATTAGCTGTATATCTTGACACTTTTTCTGGTTTGTAAATGTAAATAATACATTTTCTAGTCATTAAAAAAATCCCCAAGAAATAAAGTTTAGACTTAAAATACCAAAACTAAACATATTGTTGGATTTTTTGGATGTTGTGAATAATTAAATTTCTTTTATCAAGCAAACTTTTTAATAGGTGTCCCATTGAAAACCTGAAAGTAATGTTTCATCATGTAATACTTTTGTCAAAAGGTGTTAAACTTAAACTTTCTAAATATAAAAGTTTAATTAATGTTTTTTTTTTTTATTATTAATTAATTAATTAATTAATTAAATTAAATAGTTCACATTCCCACAAAAAGAGTTGCTAGGCACCGCCGAAAAGTAAAGTTCATTAAAAAAGTTAATTAAAAAGTTTGGAAAAACGTTGATTTAATCTTCAAAATTTAGTTAATGAGTTAAGAATGTTAATTTGAGTAACATGTTTTCTGTTTATGACTAAGACCAATTACTCTGATATGAAATTAACTGAAATGAACTCAACCAAAACAAGCTCAACCACAGAAATGAAGAGAATAAAGTATTTATCTGCATTTCCTAAAGAAAAATTGTGTGGAATTAATAAGGATTAATCAAAAAGAAAACATAAAAGAACTATCATTATCATCAGATATAAATAGGAATAATTGGCTATTGACTGATAAATTTATTATTGGTACATGTGTGCTTATTATTTTTCAACATCTGTTTCAAGAAACCTTTGTCATTCATTGTAACACATATTTATATTTATAAAAAAAGAAACATACTTATTTTTACCTGTACATGTTAAAACATGAAAGAATACAAAATCATTCTAAATTTGATTGCATTGAGAATAATGTTCACTTCCCTACAAAGAAGTAAAACCTAATGGTTTGAAGGACAGTGGCAAATTATATAAATTTAATAGATATTCCATGGATCCTTAAATAGAGTCTCTTAATATGTCATCAAACCATTATTGATCTAAATATGCCAGACAAGGTTTTTCAGTATATAAATTTGAATTTCAAAACCACCACAGATGTGTATGTAGATGAACATACTGTAAAGCAGACACTTGTACTGAAATAGTAGCAGATGAAGCAATTATGATGAAGTGACATCCCGCTTTACATAGTTTAAGGTAAAATTTAAATATGCATAAAAAATAAAATATAAAAGAAAAAGCGAGAGGCCAAAAAAGATATAAAAATACAGAGAGAAAGAGTTCAACTCAGGAAATATGAATAAGAACGATATAAATGAATAATGAGTGTAAGAGTATCTGAGTGAAAGAGAAGAGTAAAGAAAAAAGACAGAACGAGAGGGATTTCTCATTCTCTCCATTTTTAATTGTGCACATTTGTGGCTGTCGTGTCCAAGTCTATAATTTGGAGCAATTCATCAAATGACCATAATCAGTTTTAATCTGGACCCCTGTAAAGCCAAATTACCTCTTCAGCTGCTCTGAAGAGCCATAGCAGAAGCTGCACACACACTGTCTCTCTTGCACGTGTATTAAACTCACTGCCAACAGAATGATAACTTCAGAAAAGAGTCTGTCTATATTTCAGCCCCCTTGTGTAACATAGTTAACATCCACCGTTTAGCAGACACGACCGAATTTAGATTTTCTTCTGGTGTCCAATATGGAAAAATTAGCACTGGAGTGGCACCAAAAAGCCTGGAAGAGGCCACCATGGGGCAGAATAATTTCCAAACAGAGTACAATTTTGCTAACAACTATGACCAGAGCAGGCATAAAGTTGACAGATTTTAAATTAAGTGGACTGTGCGCTTACATTTAAATTAAATTGTTTTGTACAATGCACTTATTGTCTATATGTATTAGGATGTACTGACATAAAAAAAACTAAATTTATTAATTTTCGCATAGCAAAAATGACACCTTAATGATATTTATTTGGTCTAAAATCCTTTAAACAAGACAGATTAACTTGAGAAGCAATATTGTGAAGGATAGTAAGATGTGCTTTATAAGTTGCATCTTGAATATGACTGTATTTGTCAGTGTAGGTAAGATAAAATATGCTTGTATGTTTTCTAAAAATGGGTCTTAATAAATCTTTTTTCTTCTCAAGAGTTTTGTGATTTTTAATTTTCATTAATTTGTATTTTTTTTGCAGTTTGAATTGATTGATGTAATTTGTTTTGTAACGTGAGGCTGCATAAAAATACTGAAGTTATAATTTTTTCTTGTATATTCATTTATTACACTGCTGTCTGGAATACTTGATTCTGATTGGTCAGTCGTGACATTCCAAGCTACGTATGTTATTCTGCAATAACAACCACTGAATAACACAGGCTCATCCAGGCACTTCGAATCATCGTGACCATCAGTGAATATGTTCACATCCATATATACATGCTTGTCTGTCTGTGCTGCCTTTTTTGACTTTTTAGTGAGTCGAGAAACAGTGATACAGCCAATTCAGTGGATGTGGATGATTGGGAGGCCATGATCGTAAGGGCCAATAGAGGGAATTTTTGGCCAGGACACCGGGGTTACACCCCTACTCTTTACGAGAAGTACCATGGGATTTTTAATGACCACAGAGAGTCAGGACCTCGGTTTAACGTCTCATCCTAAAGACGGTTTGGTGCCCCCCTTAGCAGCAACAACTGCAATCAAGCATTTTCGATAACAATGAATTTGTTACAGTGCTGTGGAGGAATTTTGGCCCACTCATCTTTGCATAATTGTTGTAATGCAGCCACATTGGAGGGTTTTCTTGCATGAACTGCCATTTTAAGGTTATGCCACAGAATCTCATTTGGATTCAGTTCAGGACTTTGACTAGGCCACTTTTTTTTTTTTTTTCAGCCATTCATAAGAGAACTTGCTGGTGTGCATTGGATCATTGTCCTGCTGCAGAACCCAGGTTCAATTCAGTTTGAGGTCACTAGCAAATGTCTGGGCATTCTCCTTCAATATATTTTGCTACACAACAGAATTCATGGTTCCATTTATAACAGCAAGTCTCCCAGATCCTGAAGCAGCATCACACTACCACCATGACATTTATCTTTTGGTTTGGTGTTCTTTTTCTGAAATGCAGTGTTACATTTACACCACACATAGTGGGATACACACCTTCCAAAAAGTCTCATCAGTCCACAGAGTATTTTCCCCAAAAGTCTTGGGGATCATCAAGGTGTTTTCTAACAAAACCAAAGTGAACCTTTATGTTCTTTTTGCTCTGCAGTAGTTTTCGTCTTTGAACTCTGCCGTGCAAACCATTTTTGCCCAGTATCTTATGGTGGAGTCATTAGTGAAAATAACTAACGATTTACTCTTAGCTGCTGACCAAGGGTACATCTCGTTATTAGTTTTACTTGATCTCAGTGCTGCATTTGACACCATTGACCACAATATCCTCATAGATCGCTTAAATTCTACAGGCGTCCAGGGACAGGCTCTACAATGGTTTATGTCATACTTAACTGACCGTTACCAGTTTGTGAATATAAATGGACAGCTTTCACAGGTTAGGCCAGTACAGTATGGGGTGCCTCAAGGAACAGTTTTAGGCCCTTTGCTGTTCACAATATACATGCTACCCCTGGGAGACATTATAAGAAGACGCGGGATCAGCTTTCACTGCTATGCAGATGATACTCAATTATATATTTCAACAAAACCTGATGAGACGTCTGAAATGTCTAAGCTAAATGAATGTATTAAAGATGTTAAAGACTGGATGACCAACAATTTCCTTCTCTTAAATTCAGACAAAACAGAATTATTACTTATTGGGCCTAAATCCTGTACACAGCAGATCTCACAACTCGACCTGCAATTAGAGGGACACAAAGTTAGCATTAGCTCTACTGTAAAAGATCTGGGTGTTATACTAGACAGCAATTTAACTTTTAAAAATCATATCTCCCATGTCACAAAAACCGCCTTCTTTTTATAGAAATATCGCTAAGTTACGAAGTATGCTATCCATCTCAGATGCAGAAAAGCTAGTTCATGCTTTCATGACTTCTAGGCTGGATTACTGTAATGCTCTGTTCGCTCACTGGTTGCCCAGCATCCTCTATTAATAAACTTCAGCTAGTACAAAATGCAGCTGCCAGAGTTCTTACAAGGTCTAGAAAATATGATCATATCACCCCAATTTTATCCTCCTTACACTGGCTGCCTGTTAAGTTCCGTATTGATTATAAAATTTTGCTTCTTACCTATAAAGCTTTAAATAATCTAGGTCCTGTTTATCTAACCAACCTTCTGTCTCGCTACAATCCAACCCGCTCTTTAAGATCTCAAAACTCAGGGCTTCTGGTAGTACGTAGAATAGCAAAGTCAAGTAAAGGTAGTCGAGCCTTCTCATTTATGGCTCCTAAACTCTGGAATAGCCTTCCTGATAATGTCCGAGGCTCAGACACACTCTCTCAGTTCAAAACTAGATTAAAGACCTATCTTTTTAGTAAAGCATACACTCAATGCATCGCATAACGGTATGATGCATGAATGTGCTCCATCCAGGTGAGCTGGCCTGTATCACCTGTAGGACACACTCCTCAATACACCAGACATTGTGTTAGAAACTCTCATATGCTTTACATGTTTGTTACTATGTTTGTTTATTTAACTGCTATTTTGATCTATAACACTCCATTTTTGCATCTCGTTTAAATACACTATGAACAGCAGCTATGCTAATTATTTTCTTTACTCTCTATTTCCACCTGGGGATACTCATTCCGAGGTCCCTAGAGACTATGCAGCACCATTGATGCGATCCAAGACCTGTGAAGAGATGATCCCAAGGTATCCATAATCCGGGACCAGGTCGTATCCCGAGCTGATGCTGTGGTCGTCATGGAGAAATGGAGTGCATGAGATTCCTGAATAATCACTGTGATAAACGAGTCCCCACATTGATCCTGCGGGCCAACCTTTTCTTTTCTCGCCACTGTCGCCACTGGCTTGCTCGGATTGGGACTTGTGGAGCTGTGCTTCGGTGGATTTGCTCTACAGTGTTTGAATTTTCAGCAGTGAAATTTAAACCACACTGAACTAAACTAAACTGAACTTCAACTCTGAAAGCTGGACTTTACTAGAACTATGTTAAGCTGCTTTGACACAATCTACATTGTGAAAAGCGCTATATAAATAAACTTGACTTGACTTGGAGTCATGAACACTCACTTTAACTGATGCAAATTAAGGTCTGCAGTTCTTTGGATGTTATTGTGGGGTCTTTTGTGACGACTTGGATGAGTTGTCGCTGCGCTCTTGGGGTAATTTTAGTCAGCCAGCCACTCCTGGGAAGGTTTTCCACTGTTCCATGTTTTTGACATTTGTAGATAATGGCTCTTAGTATGGTAAAACATTTTTTCATTTAAAACTGTTGGACAGAGAACAGGAAAGCGTAAAGGCCCTGGTTCTTCGTTTGAGGGCAAAAAGAAGTTTGAAAAGGCTGAGGGACGGTATACTGTTTCTGAAAACTCCAACACCCCTGCGCTACAGAAGGCGCAGATGCAAAACACAAAGGTGGTGGATGGAAGAGAATTGTAGCCATTTTTTTGAAAATGCACTTTTATTTATTTATATGCATTTTTATTGATTAAATAGGCTATTACTTGTTTGTCTTTTCTTTGTTATTACAATTTTTGGTAGTGAAAGCCATGGTGGTGAATGGGATGGCAGAATGGCAAAAGAAAGAAGTGGGTCAGACACAATTATTGAACACTGCATACATTTTTGTTTTAAGATTATTGTTTTTGAAACGAATACCGTAGGATATAAATTTGTATCTTAATCTTTGTTGAATTTTATGTTGGTCAAATATTTTTTTAAATAAACCAGAAGGTTGAATAAATGTGAGTGGAATGAAGTGCATTTGAAACTAAGCTTCTGCAGCCATATAAAAAGGCCACAACAGTTTCATGTACTGGGAATGTAAAGCATCACCACATCTTTGTTTTCTATTTGCCAAAGACAGACACAGAATGGTTTTTCTGTCCGGTATTTGACCCCCCTTGACCCTTTAATTCTCGATGAGCATTCATATAGAAGCAGATACATCAGCACCAGCTCTGCTACTTGACCCTCTCTAGTGTATTGATGTGGCTAGTGTTGTTGTTTTGGATGTTGTTCTCCTGTCTGACCCCCATGAAATGAGAAATGAATAGGGAAGAAATCGCATGTCAAAGAAGGCAGTTCCAAAACAGACCAACTGATTGTAATAGTCATGGACCAATTGCAGCTAAAAAGTGTTTAGGATTCAAAACAAACTCCCCTCAAAAGTTCGCTTTGGTGTGCTGCTTGTAACTGACCAAACAGTTTTGGATGGATTTAGCTTGAAACTATGCCATTTCAGTTTGTTCTTTTGATTTAGTTTGAAGTCTAAGGATAGCAAAGGATCAAAGTGGCAGCAATAGTGGGAAGAGCCAAAAGTAGGAAGTCCAGGTAGGAAGGTAGGCCTTGGTGGAGTCATTGGAGGGAAGAGCCATGGTGGACATGGGACTAATGACACCAGGGGCCAATTGATGGTAACAGAGCTGATAAAGGTGGAAAACAAAGTCTGGCTCTCCTTCTGTGGTGGGCTCATGCTTTTACACCATGCAGCGGGGTGATTATGGGCTATACTATGGGACTGGAGTGGGGTTGATGGCATTCTTTGAAGAGTATGTGGAGTGGGTGCTCATAAACAGCAGTTCCAGTTTTTACCAACGGCCCACACTCCACAAACATTGAGAAATTCCCATGATGACCTTCCACAGACAGCTGTGAGTGTGTGAGGTTGTTAATCCTAGTGATGTAAAATGAGGCAGCTGACCAGATAGGCAGTTGAGTTGGATAAATCCACAAAGTCTTTAGTGTGGTCCTAGAGGGATCAATCTCCCTGCTCTGGCAGAATGGAGATAGAAGGGGAATCCATAAGTAAAAATAAAAAATAAACCTATAAATATAGCGTGACTTCTATTCTATCACCTTTGAGCTCCTGTAGATACAGATGATAAATTTAATGTAAATTATTCAATAAAGGACAATTATAAAGATCCAATATAACAACAGGGATAAACTTGCATCAACTGGACATAAATTCTCAAGTAGAGACCAGACAATGAACTGAAGAAACCCAGGAACTTAAATACACAGGAGAATAATTAATCACATACAAATATGTTTGAATGATACACATACTAGTGTCATTCAAACGGCAAATAAAAACCCATCTCTTCTGGAATCACCTGAACCTCTGAACACACGACCACCTCAAAACTTTATGCAATTCTGAGTGTGCCTCACACAGATGAGTGGGTGTTATGATCACCAGCGATCTAGCAGTTGCAGATCGCTGGAGAACTACAATTCTGCCACTGAACCGAACTACAACTCCCTCTCATTGCTCCAATCACTCCTGCCACAGCTGACAGTCATCTGGACACTGACAAACACACACACACATACACACACACACACACCTGTAGTTAATCATTGAATGATTGCTTGGACTATATATACACCACACATTCACACAAACTTTGCTGAGTCTTGTTTTTGTTAAGAGCATCACGTACATGTTCTCCTTATCTTGCCTTCCCGTGTTTTTGACCTTTGTTTTGCTTATCCTTCCTGTTGTTTTGCTGCCTGACCATTTGCCTACGCAACGTTTGACCATTTTGACTACGCTCTTGGATTTCCTGTATGCTCCTGTTTGCCCCTGTTTTGACTGTTGCCTGTCTGACTATTCTCTTAAATAAACTGCACGTGGATCCTCACCTCTGTCGTTGCAGACCATTACGTGGCAGTGGGCTTGACAAACCACCTGTAGAAAATACACTCTTTCACCTGTGTATCATTTTAACCAACACTTGCACCAGACACTTTCTTTCCAACATCTCTTTAAAAAAGTGCATTTATGAAGTGTACTTCACACATGTGAGTGGGCTTGACAAACCACTCGTAAGTCGCTTTAGACAAAAGTGCCTCCTAAATGAATAAATGTAAATGTAGGTCTAGGGGCAAAGCAATCATGGGAAAATAACAGAACAGAATCAAGGTACACCAATGAAAGTCATTCAATGACCTCCTCAAATTCACTTTTACTGTGTATGAATATTAAAGACCCACATTTTTACCATCCAATCAATTTCTAATGGATGAATTCATTAACTGATTTCCCAATCAATTTCCAACTCACATTTTTTTTTGTTCTCGATTCAATTTTGTACTTCAATCATCAAATCTCACATTAAACACCCTTAAATGATTGCCATTGTAATTCTCATGATAACTCTCCATAACTTTCCATTTCCTGTGCACTGGCAAGTCTCTTCTGTAAAAGAAAATGCCAATTCTTAGAAAATGGAAAGTCATGGAGAGTTATCATAAGAATTTATATGGAAATCATTTAACTATGTTGAAAATAACATTTCTGTCTTGCTGTTACCATATTTATCGTATGCTGGTCAAGACGAAAATAACACCATTAAGAATTGGATTAGCTCCAATGATTATTTTTTTGCTCCGCTGATAAAATGACTTTTAAAGTTCCTACAATAATGCTGTGTCCCTCCGCTTTAGCTGCTATTATAAGCGGGCTTGTTCGCCAGAGGTTGATTATACAATGTAAGAGTCATACAAATATTACATGAAATACTGACCACAAATACTTGTGTACGTCTGGGATATGGTTTTTCCGACCTTGTAAGCACAGGATCACGAGATGGGGTGTGCTGTACACAACCTGTGATGGTACCAGTGTGTGTGTATGTGTGTGTGTGTTCTATTCATTATTAACACAGTGAAATGGAGTTCTTTAATCAAAGCGAGCTGAGCCACCATTACTGAACCAGAGAGAGAGAGAAAGAGAGAAAGAGAGAGGCTCAGACAGCTCTGGAAACAATGAGCGCTACAGATAAAGCAGGTGGCTGTGGTAATTGCTTCCACAAAATAATGAATGAGCCACGGTCTGTCTGACGGAATAGGAAATCTCCTTCATTCGTGTCTTACCCCTTTCTCTGTCTGTCTCTTTATCCCTGATTTTTCCTTTATCTCTTCCCCGAATCTCTGCCTCCTGAACTGTCACATCGGTTTCTTCTTCAAGTTTCTTTTTTTTTTTTTTTCCCTACCCCCAGCATCAAATCGCAGCTCCCTCCTGAGTTTCGGCTCATTTTCTAACCATTAATATTGGATTTTTTGTTCTCTAGATTCTATAAAGGTAATTTCTCTAACACTACCAGTGTATGAAATTGTAAACCTAATGAATACTGTTTTCAAACAGGTTTCCTTGTCAGTTGGGTTTCATTCACAGGTAGTGCTGCCCCAAAATTTGCACAACTGCACTGTAAAAAATATTGGGTTGTTCTTAAATTTGGACAAACCCAACTGTTGGGTAATTTTTTTTGATTATTAAAAAAATATTTTTAAAAATGGGTTTGCATGTATGGATATGCATATACACTGCCACCTGGATTTAACTAAGCAAATAGGTAATTAAATGGATAATTTAAAAGTTTTCTAACCCTAACTGATCCAGCAATTAGCTTATTGTTTCTTAAACAACCATGTCAAAAGACACTTCATGTGGTCATGGAAAAGATGTTCATCTGTTTCAGAAGGGTCAAATTATTGGCATGCATTAAATAAAGAAAACATCTAAGGAGATTCCTGAAGCTACTTAAATTGGGGCAAAAGAATGTCCAACGTGTTATTAAAAACTGGAAGGATAGTGGGGAATCTTCATACTTGAGAAAAATTACTGAGATCAGTGATCACTTAAATGTCTGGTAAAATAAAATAAAATAAATAAATAAATAAATAAATAAATAAATAAATAGAACAATGTGAAGGGAATTCAATGGATTGGGATTAAACAGCTGTGTGGGCTTAAGAAAACCCCGTATCAGTGAGGCTAATTGAATAAAAAAAGCGTCAATTTACTAGGGAGCATAACAATTGGACTCTGGAGCATTGGAAGAAGGTCATGTGGTCCAGATTTACAAAACATAAGAGATCATTTATACTCATGGATTGGCCACAACAAAGTCCAGACCTTAACCTTATTGAGATCTATGGATACCCTGGAGAAGACATTGTGCAATGAGTTCTCTGAGAAAAATGAATGCTCTCTGGATGGGAATAAATGTTGTGACATTGCAGAAAAAAATTACCCAGTTGTATGTTTTGTCTGTTTATTACTATTCACAATAATAATTTTTCTCATTATTTTTTGTACCAATTAATATGTGCACTATTTTCAGGGCAGACCAAGGCTAGTTGTCGCAAAGTCTAATTTCACAAAAGCTTATTTTTGAAACTGCACTAACAGCAGTGGTTTTGTACATTGCAACCAATTCTAAATAGTCTTAAATGGATACTTTTTTAGTCTGTAGTAATTTCAGACAGTCCCCCCCTTTTTCACCGCCAGATGATTTTGTTTTTTTAAGTAGTTTTCATACTTGCGTGAAGAACTGTATTACTTCATCATTAGAAATAAAACGCAGCGTGTGTCCTTTGTCTGTATGTTTAGAGTGTGAATGCGCTTTTTATCTTCCTGCCCTGGCCTTCAAATCACTCAGGCTTACAGGAGGTTATTAATTACCCATGTCACACACTTTCTCTCTCTCTCTCTCTCTCTCTCTCTCTCTCTCTCCGCCTTCCTCCCACATAAGAACTTTCCCTTCAAACCCACAGCTGACAAGTAGGGTTGGCTCAAGGAGTCCATATTTAGGGAGCCCATTGTAATGAAGTCACTGAAAACAGATCATTTATTTGGGGTGACAGGCCCCTTTCAGCAAGGCGCTGGCGCTTTGTTACCAAAAGATGGAGGAAAGAAGGTTTGAAGCTAGAGAAAGATAACGTCAGTGTGTCCGTTCCTCACTAGGCTCTTTTAACAGAAGCGATAGCCTCTTCTGTCAGAGCTCCTTCACCATACCAGCGTTTGCCCACACCACCACAAACAATATCTGACACACAGAGAATTACACAAAAGAAAGACATTTAATCATGTCACCTATTCCTGGGCCATTCGCAGCACATGCTAAATTGACAGCTCCATCTTTAGCCAAGATGAGGGAATTATAGCGTGTCTTTAGCACGTATACGCACTGAAAAATGCTTTTCTTACTATTATTTCTAGTCCAAATATCAAAAATGTTTTAAATCAATATGCATTTTTTTATACACTTATTTTTTTTGTCTTGTTTTCAGAAAAAAAGTCAAAATTAAGGACGTTTCTCCTTAAAACAAGCAACATTTACTTAAAATTAAGTCAACTAAATCTAGTAAGTAAAATAATCTAAAAGCAACTTAAATTAAAAAATATTTTTGTTTATTTTTATTATTTTATTACAGTATTTTTGGTTTAAGAAAAACAAAATGCTTAACATTAACTTGTTTTTTTTCTGAAAATAAATTTTGCATAGACATATTTTTCTTGGCAAGAAAATGTTTCTTAATTTAAGAATTGCTCGATATTTAAACTAGAAACAAGGCACAAACTCTAAGCAAGTAAAGCATTTTCTTTGCAGTACAGTGAAATATTGTATCTCTGGCTCTAAGGGTACTTGAATACTGCATATGCAATTTTTGTATATATATATTTTTCATGTTTTCCTTTGTATTTGTCATCTTAAAAGCACTGATGATCTGTTGTGTGAGCATTGTGAGTATTTGATTGATAAATTTTGTAACTTTTGTAAATACACACATCAGGCCTGTAGCCAGGGATGATTCAAGTGGTTTGTATGACCCACTTCCCCCTGCTAAATGTCCAGAATTTGTCAGTATTTTGTCCCATACATGAGCTCCCTTGTCCTGTTTTGACTGCTATGGCATTGCAAATTGTAAAAAGGAAAAAAAAAGGTTTTAGGGCCAAATGGGATCATTTGCTGGCTGGTCGCTTCAATTTCACAGCACTATTTACCATCGAACCGGCATCACTGTCCATATTATTGACTTCAGCAAATCAGATTTGGGCAAATAAAAACAAATATTTTTCGACAGTCTAACATCCAGCTATTCAACAAATGTGCAATCTTCCTGACACATAATCTATAAAGGAGGCCATCTTATATTTTAATGTTGTTAAATAGAAAATATTTAAACATTAGACTTTATTCTTGGAACACAAAATGACAAAAAAAAGACAAGTGCCAAAAGCATTTGAAAAGTCCATGCTATACAATACAATCGGTTATTTTTGTTATCCATGAATTTTCATATGTACTTATTGCAAGACAGGTTGGAAAAAATCATAAAGCAACTCATTATTATTAGTATCATTATGTTTTATTCTTTATTATTCTGATGGCCAAATTCTGACTTTCGAGGAAATATGCTGGCCAGTTTGTTATTTGCTTAAAATAGGAATTCCTCAGGGAACTGTTTTGGGTCCTATATACTGTTTAGTATTTCTATTACTACATGACAATGTGGATCTCTAGTTTTAAATTTTAAACAGGTTTTAAGAGATCCCTGATTCCTTTTGGCACGTGGTCTAAACCATTTGTACTTCAATACTCATAGTATTTCATTCATTCATTTTCTTTTCGGCTTAGTCCCTTTATTTATCTGGGGTCGCCACAGCGAAATGAACCGCCAACTTATCCAGCATATGTTTTACGCAGCGGATGCCCTTCCAGCTGCAACCCATCACTGGGAAACATCCATACACACTCATACACTACGGCTTACCCAATTCACCTGTACCGCATGTTTTTGGAGTTGTGGGGGAAACCGGAGCACCTGGAGGAAACCCACGCAAACACGGGGAGAACATGCAAATTCCACACAGAAATGCCAACTGACCCAGCCGAGGCTCAAACCAGCAACCTTCTTGCTGTGAGGCGATCGTGCTACCCCCATTGTATTTCATATCTTAATTAAAATGTTACATTTAAAACACTAACCTCATAACTGTGTTTATAAAACGGTAATATAAAACTTAAAGCTTAAAGAACTATTTGTAAATAAATACTTAAGTATTAATATATGGTGAGAAATATGACAAAAAATTGTAGGAAATATTTTTGGTACATTAAAAGTACACAAATTAGTGCCCTAAAAGAACTCATAATTAAATACAAAAAGATGGGAATAACAGAAAAAAGGTCCACTTTCGGAGAAAAAGAACCTCAGAAACTACAATCTTATTGCATCACATCTGGTTAGGACTTATATTTGTACTAGTTGACATATCTGCTGTGTGCCTTTTCTTTTTCTGGAGTAGAAAATGTTGTGAAGTTTCGGCTGGACGACAGACAGGGGATAAGGGTAGCTCAAGAGATGTTCCAGCATGCAAGGCTTGAGACAATAACATCCAAATACACAGTCTGCGTCCTCGTGTGACCTTAATGGATATGCCAAGTTCTGAGGAAGGAGTCAACAACAGCAGCACCGGATACTGAGTTTACAGAATGCAAAGATCCTCTTGGTTCTCCAGAAGTTCAGCTTTCCCCAACATGTCACTGTTGAAATGAAACCCAGCTCCTTTCCAGTCACAACATCAGAGCAAAGAACAATCAGTCATTGAACACGTATATCATATATTGAGCCAGGCATTTTAGTATTAGTATATTCTGTAATAAAATAAAATCAACCTAAATAATAACTGGCATAACAGAAGTGTTATTTGTCTTCTAGCCACCAGTGTTGTTAATGAAAAAAGCATTTCTTTTTGGTCCAGACTAGTCCAGAAGCAACAACACAGTTGTTTTTTATTGGCGCTAGTTGATTGGCGTGGACTCGGTGTGTCCTGGCCCTAATGTAACAAGAGGGTTGAATTGATCCCCCATCCATCCCCCAACTCTTGGTGTGGGTATGGTCTAAATATGCTATGTCTCTATGCTACAACGAATAGATTACTACTTTCTTAGATTCCAGAACAGAAAAGAAAGAAAATCACAGATGCTTGGAATGACACAAGGTTGAGTAAATAATGGCAGAATCATCTTTCGGGTGAAGCTATTCCTTTAACAGTAGGTGGTGACAGCCGAAAAAAGCCGGTTAATGTTCTTAGTGCACCAACAAAGCGGAAGCAAAGTCAAAGAGGCCAAGAGTCAGAGATTCAAGTGCTCTGCGTTTCCGGCGGTGCTTGCATAAGCAGCCCACACACGCAAACACAGCTGAGAGCCAGGCCAGCCAACACTGGAGCGGGGTGCCAAACTCAATACATCAATAGAAAGAAGCGGGATTTTGGGCTTTTTTTTTTTTTTTCAAAGGCTGCTTGTGAAACTGCTTATTATTTTTGTATCTGACCCAAAAGACACAAAAGCGAGCCAAAAGTGTACTCTATGAGCTGTTTTGCAAGCCGATTGCGGTCAGTGAATGGCGTGTGGCGAGATTACGAGAGGTTGAGCTTCGGTATATTGGTGAAAGAATGGCGTTTGAATGAGAGTGGGCTGGATGAAATGAATCGGTCCGCAGCCACGCTCACCCTTTCTGTCACGCTGACATGGATCAGTGCATTTGGACCATGATGGGGGTCAGCGGGTAAATAAAGCACGGGCGACTGAATGAAGGGCACAGATATTAGTTTCTCTGTGACACTGTGGCTTTGAACGCGGAGATGAGACGGACAGGTGGATTTATTGGAGGTTTTAATGGAGGACCTTGTAACCTGGAGATGCAAGCATGGAGAAGTGAGAATATTCAAGGGGGCTGGAGATGTTCTCTCTTTTGTCAAGCGGAAATGCTTTCAAAAGAGTTTTCTGAATGCAATACAGAGTCTAATAAAAGGATTTCGAAACTATACTTTAGTTCACTTAAAACGCAATGTAATTTCATTGTGTCTGATCCACATAAAGCTGATTTTTTTTAGGTAGTAAATGTTGAACTTAAAGGCATATTTCATCTAAAACTGAAAATTCTGTCATCATTTACACACCCTTTACTTGTGTGTCAAACCTGTTATATTTTTTAAAAAGCTGGAAACCTGTATCTATTAACTTCAATGATATAGGTTTTTCTTACAATGGAAGTTAATGATTACAGGTTTTCAGCTTTCTTCAAAATATCTACTTTTCTGTTCAACAGAAGAAAGAATCTCATAAAGATTTGGAACTACATGAGGGAGAGAAAATAGTGAGTAAATTTTAATTTTTTAATTTAATTTAATTTTTAATTTAATGTCTTACAGGAAAATAAATGCTGCTATTTAATTATACAACCTCAGGCAATCCAATTGCATTTTCCCCCACTTAGTAGAACATTAAAGAACATTTCTATTTGAAGCTGTGGTCCATGGTGATTCATAAAATGCAAGTCAGCACCTACTGGCATTTAAAAAAAATTAAATACAGAGGCAATACAAATACCCATGGCTCCTAATGATACATTGATGTCTTAAGAAAAAAACAATTGGTCTGTGGAAGTTACTGCACATTATATACAACATTACCATCTTTAATTTTAAATTTTATGACCAAAGTTGGCACTCAATAACCAAGGACCACAATTTCAGTAAAAAAAAAAAATCTACTTAAAAAAAAAAAAATCTGTAACACTTTACTATCCTGAGTATTAGCTAGAGTACCCACCAGACTCACTAGAGGGCACTCCACCTAAATGACCACTACACCAGCTATTCACCCAGATTACACCTCCCACCATGCTTTGCATCTCTCAGCTCAACCAATTTACTAATCTGGATACACACACAGCTGCTGAGCATTGACACTGTTTATACACCATTGATTAGTCTCTCTCATACACACCATTGCTCAGTCTTGTAGTGTTGTTAGAGTGCAATTCAAAGCGTTTTCCCTGTCCCTCTTCCTGTTTCGTTTCTGATTTTGGATTGTTTGCCAGCTACCTTGACCTTTGCTTATTTGGATTATGCTTCTCGGATTACCTTTTATGCACTGTTTTCTCCTGTTGACCCTTGCCTGCACGGCCATCCCTTATGTAAATAAAGATGCATTTAGTACTCTGTTGTCTGCACTCATCATAACAGAAGACTGAGCCTTACTACTACTCAGCAAGACCTGTGCACCAGTCTGCCTCCAGCTCACAGAATGACTTCCTGTCCCCAGTCTCTTCCTGCCATGGTTGCTG
Source organism: Danio jaintianensis (assembly GCA_903798115.1). Classification (NCBI taxonomy): domain Eukaryota; kingdom Metazoa; phylum Chordata; class Actinopteri; order Cypriniformes; family Danionidae; genus Danio; species Danio jaintianensis. The sequence goes on along the minus strand of CAIGQV010000785.1, from coordinate 2,324,670 downwards.
TCATGGTTTCTGAACCAGAGTCACCATTGCCTGAGCTACAAGAATGGCTTCCACCACTTGGGATGCCAGAGCTGCCACCACTTCCAGAGCTTCCATCACTGCCAGTGCTGCTGGAGCCTCTGTCACTGTCAGAGTTTTCCATGCTACAACCTGAGCTCCAAGAGTGGCCACCGTCAGAGCTACAGCTGCAAGTTGATGCTGCCGCCTGACCTTCAATAGTGGCCGCTGCCACCAGAGCTACAGCCGTCTAACCCACCAGAGCCTCTGACCTACCAGAGTTGCTAGAGCCTCAGCTTCATGCTCCAGGGCCGCCTCAGCTCCACGCTCCAGGGCTGCCCTAGCTTCATGACCTTAGCACACCTCTACTACAGGGACCTGGCCCTCTATCTCTCCTCCTGTTCTGCCTCCACTCCTCCTACCTCCTGAACTGTTCATTGTTCAGGGGCTTAGAGGAGCTATGTTACAAGTATTAGATAGAGTACCCACCAGAATTAATAAAGGGCACTTCAGCTATATGAACACTCCACCAGTCATTCACCCGGACTACACCTCCTGTCATGCTTTGCATCTCACAGCTGAAACGGTTTACTAATCTGGACACTGACACACACACATCTGCTGACTATTGACTCACTATCACCGTTGACCCTTATCATGACATTTACAATACGGGACACATAATTAATGTTAGTTAATATATTTACTAACATGAAAAAACAACGAACAATGTTTGTACAGAATGTATTAATTATAGTTCATCATGTATTAATGCATTAGTTAATGCACATTAACATGAACAACATGAACAACTGTATTTTTCATAAACTAATGTTTTTTCCATGTTTTGCCTAGTCTGCCTTGCCTTTGGACTGTTCTTGGATTATGATTGTTTTCTACCTGTCCCCTCCTTTGCTTATTTAATGGATTGCTCTTGTGGATTACCCATGTTGGAACCTTACCTCCGTTGTCATTCCTATTACTGAATCCTGAACCAAACACATTCCAGCAGCCACCATGGATACAGCCATTCACCTTGTACAGCAAGACCCCTTGACAATGGGGCTTGCTGCTAACAAAATGGCCTTCAGTCTACCAGTTTCCCAGCCTCAAGATGGCTGCCAGTCTGCCAACACAGAAAATGGTCGTTGCCAGTCCCCCAGCTCACAAAAAGCTCACAGCTAATTCACCAGCTCACCCGATGTGCTGCCAGTGGTGTGTATGAGCTTCCTGATCTTCCTACGCTTCCTGACCCAGAGTCCACCGGGGTTGTCTGACCCACCAGTGCCTGCTGACCAAGAACCGCATATCTGCTAAAGCTCAGCACCATGCTTCAGGCCTTTGGATTGTTCTCAGATTATGTTCTCAGTTCTCAGGTTACTGCCTGCCCTGACCTCTGCCTATTTAATAGAGTGCTCTTGTGATTACACTTTTTGTTGCTGTTTGCTCCTGTTAACTCTTGCCTGTCTTACCATCCCATCTTTTAATAAAGCTGCACTTGGAACCTCACCTCCGTTTCCATGACCAATCATTACAAAATTAACAGCATTTTTTTTCATTGTGTTTTAATTTAAAACCAATTTTTTAGATAGTTTGTTAATAATTTTAGCATGTGAAACCATTATACATATCTGAACTAAGTTCCAGAGATGTTTTTTAATGTGTCATGCAGCGTAAATGTATCTGATGAATAAACAGCACAAATAATACACGGTATGGATTTTAAAATGGTAATTATTACCCAATTGTTACTATAAGTCCACCTAACATTGTTATATTCCTCTTCCTAGAAGATTTTTCTTTGTACAAAGTCTACCATTTATTTCATTGCTTTCCAACGTATCTGTCATATACACACAAATGTATTCAAACTACAAGACACATGGTAACTGGTAGCTTGCCATATATGTGTCATGCCAGGTTTGACTACTCATAGTTTTGCATCACAACCATTCAAGCTTGTCAAAGCGCATTGCACAAAGTTTGATTTAATTTTCATGTCTTGTTACTGGTCCCGCAGTGCCAAGCATAAATATGCCAGGACAAATTTGATTTGACAGCCATGGGTGGAGGGAAATATTTTGGTGAATAGCGGCTTAAATAATAGATTTTTTTATACAAATCTTTTTTTTTTTTAAGCTTGGACTCATACAGATTCAGATTCATAATGGCAATTTACATTTTACAAATTGCAGCATCTAAATTTACTGGATTTATTTCATTAAAAAAATACAATTTAAAATGGCCAAATTAAGCTAAATACATTAATCGCATATAAATAGCTTTTAAACTGGAAAAAAAAATCTAATCATGATCTGTTAATTAACAGGTTCCATAGTTTGTTATGAATCATGGGTGTTTTCAGTTTATTAAGTTTTCAAATTACTTATTTTCTGGTGTTGTTTCACAAGTCACAAAGATATGTATAAAATACAAAATAAAATATAACAAATAATATAATAATTTAACAATAAATAAATATGATAAAACATGTAAATAATGCAGTAGTTAGTAGTAAAAAATGAATCATCGACAAAGTATCTAATACAATCATTAAACACATTATTAGTCAAGAATACTGCATGTAGCTGTATTTATAAAAAGCTTAATAATGTCTATTAATGTAGAGTTAATGCTTAACAAATAATGAACTAACTATTTGCTAACTCTTAATAAATGATCATAGAGTGAAGTTATAAAGTGTTGTGTTTACAATGCATTTTACATATATATTATAACGTAATAACATTGTCAAAAACAAAAACACTCCATTTTCACACAGATCGACAGTCACATGATCAGAATTTCACAGCCAGGTTTCCACTAGAGAGCTAAAATGAAGTATCAGAGCTGGTTCCAAAATCAATTAAGCCCCAATAAGAGTGGAGAAGTGTGGAAAAAATGTGACAGTGATCTGTGGATGTTGTGTGTTTATGTGTGTGGGCTGATAGCGGGCCACGACAGGCGCTCAATTTTCATCACCTCTGGCAGTTCCGCGACGGCCAGCGTAACGAGAGAATGGACTTGTGGGTAACATAATCATCCAATTAGAGATGATAATCTCACCAGCCAATCAGGGGCCGCCGCTGGCTCCCCTGGGGCCTCCAGTTGGCCGTAATAAATTTAGGGCCACTCAGATTGTGTTAAGCTGCTCTACAGTGCCACAATGTATCTGCTTGTCAGTGTCTCAAGGCAGCAAAGAAGGTCTCTAAGAAATGCCGGCTATCACTCAAACAAAACAAAGAAAGCATATACATGAGTCACATATCTGGAGGAAAATATGCATAAGTATACATTTGAATAATGGAGTTTCATTATGATGGATTTGGAAGGGCAATATATGTGGTTGTTTGAGGTAAGACATTGCAGGTGAATTCATTACATTAAGAACAGCAAAAAAAAAAATGTATTGCAATAAGAAAATGTTTCATATTGAAATGTGAAAATAAGACATTTTTAATTAAATGTGCGCTAACTTGCATACATTTCTAGCACCAAAATTTAAACATTGAATGAAGTCAGGTTCAGAATTCTAGTTTGTTTTTTAAAAATTAGTTTTTTGTTGACGTTATGCTTTTTTCAAAAGCGATCTGGGGAATCTATCACTCCTTCGTTTAGAATTTTTAAAATACTGCAGACAGTCAAAAAAAAATAAATAAAATAAAAAATAAATAAATAAATAAATAAATAAATAAATTAATAAATTAATTAATTCATTTATTCATTCATTCATTCACAAATATCTGTACAATACAATGTGGTGATCAGGATAACGATGTAGAATCAAATCCCTGAGTAAAGAAAAAGACAACATGAAAAAACAAACAACAACAACAACAAAGTTGGATTGAACATAAAACAATTAAGTTGTCCCAAAAAAAAAAAAAAATAATAATAATATATATATATATATATATAATAAAAGAATTGTTTTGTTTCAGCTCATTTTAAAGAAGTAGTTTAAACAAAAAGCAACAATAATTTTTGGAGTGTATAGATATAAATAAAATTGTAGTTTGGTGCATGTAAGAGCTGTTAAAGTGGAGATTTAGGGCTATATATGGAGATATATGCAGCATAAAAAAATTATAATAAAATAAAAACTTTGTCTTTAAAAAATATTTGTATTAAAACTGAAATCTAGAGAAACAAGTGCAACAAAAGCATCTGCACTCATGTAATCCCAAAGTTCACATAATATTGGATCTGACCCGTATCCAGAGCAGACAGCTGTGGTCATCAAGGAGTCAAAAACCCAATAAAAAGCTATATGAACACTCATATAAAAAAGTGTCCTGATATGCTGAATGCGTTACATAAATTTAAATATTGTTTTGTCTTTTTTTTTTTTTCTTCATAAATGTTAAGCTGCTGTGACACAATCTATATTATAAAAATGCTATAGAAATAAAGATGACTTGACTTGAAAGACAGCAAAAGACAGTCTGTATTGGATTATTTACATTAGACTGGGCCTTAGCCTTAAAACTTAAAGATAGATAGATAGACAGACAGACAGACAGACAGACAGACAGACAGACAGACAGACAGACAGACAGACAGAAACACAGGCAGAAATTCAGGCAGAAATACAGACAGACAGGATGTAAATAAGCAGTATTCAACTGACACTTCATCTAAATCATATATGTAACAGCTGTCAGAGCAGCATATAGAAATGCAATGAGCAGGGTGAAACTCCCTCATCATCTCGACTGCCTCCGTCACTCCCTTCCCCCAATAATCCACCTTGTTGCCCATCTCATGCCTCTATCCTGAGGGGAGGAGAGCAGCGATTGTCTGAGAGATTTTAAGATTTGATCCGATCTGCTGCTCAGTCAGGTGAATTCATCTTTAAGAATCTAGGGCTAGAAAAATCAATGCTCGCTATGAATGCGGGTGCGCATACACACGCACGCATACACACACGCGCGCACACACACGTACACGCACCACACAATGAAAAAGGTAGGCAAATATGTCAAGTGAACTGGCTTTACCCAATATACATTAACCGTACATGTAATACTAATGTATTAACAGCATCTAAACATACAATATGGTCATTTGTGACCCTGGACTACAAAATCATATGTATGTTTAAATCATATGTCATATGTAGCATGGGTATATTTTTTGGAAATGGATTATATGGGTCAAAATTAGACTTTTGTTTATATTTTTACTTTTAGGTCAAAAATCATTCCAATATTAAGTAAAGATCATGTTCCATGAAGACATTTTGTAAACGCCCCACTGTAAATATATCAAAAGTCAATTTGTGATTTGTAATGTGCATTGATCAACACTTAATTTAGACAACTTTCTCAGTATTTAGATTTTTTTTTAAACACTTGAATTACATATTCTCAAATAGATGTATTTCAACCAAATATTGTTTTATCCTGACAACGTATACATAAATGCAAAGCTTATTTATGGAGATTTCATGTGATTTATAAATCTCAATTCCCCAAAAAATTACACTTACAACGGGTTTTGTGGTCCAGGGTCACATATTGATGTCTGAAGCATACATTATATACATGTGGAATAATACAGACTTACAAATAAATCAAAACCAAAACTATGTTATTAATATTTTGATTGTTTGGTATTAAGCTGTAAATAGCTATGTTTCCATCCAAAAATGTGAATTAACTTTATGCGCAAAACTGGAATACTGCATAAAAGATGTGCGAATAAAGCAGCGTTTCCTTCCAACGAGTCAAAGAGAACAAAATCGTCACTTCCTGATTAAATGGCGCCAAATATCAACAGTAAAAATGGAATTTGCTAAGATAGGAGAAACTGCGTGAATCTTTTCTTCATTTAATAAATGACTTGCGCCTCAGAAGGCAATGCTGACACGCAGTGAACGCGTGGCGGCGTTTGAAGGCGTGAGACGCGGAGCACAGACGCTCTTAACAATTCTGGAGGTCATTAATAATATAATAACACTAATACTGAGATGTTTAAGGCATTTTAGAATGACCAAAACAACATTTCAGATGTTTTACAATGTGCTCAGCCTGCTGGTTTGTCCATTTACAAACATTTTTATCATCACATGATCTCTTATAACCAAATCACATGACCTTTTTTTAATGCGCATACTGGAATTTGTTCAGTAAAAGTGTTTCCATCGTAGTTTATGCGCATCTTTTCTTATCGAATCAAAAGTTTATCCTACTCAGTTATGCGCTCACATTTTTTATGCGCATTTTCAAAATTTATGCGCATCTCGGCGTTTCCATCAACCGATTTTTTATGCACATACCCAAAATGCGGATAAAAATAGGTGGATGGAAACGTAGCTAATGACATTACATCTTCAATCGCATTTATTACACAGTGTATGACTTCTGAAGGTTCGTTGGATTGCAAAATTTTAAAAACAACTACACTTTTAAATGAAAAACCTTCAATAATCATTCAAATCAACATTTATCATGTAGTATTTATATGGTTTGGACACTAAATGTGTGCCAGTCACGCTGTGGCTTACAATAGATCCTATAAAATACGTTATGCTATTTTATGTTACATTTTTAAGGATTCCTTTATTTTATGTACTGTGATCCAACCACATGATTATAACAAACAGATGCGAAAAAAGTTTTTATTTAGTGACCTTCATAAACCACCTCTTCAATTTCAAGACATTTTACAGCAGTGAAATCAAATGCTCATTGACTCCATTTAGTCAGATTTCGAAACGAAATTGGAAATAGTGCCTTTGCTAATCCCAAGCTCAATAATGAACACAAGTGGTACTTCTCACCAAATCCTTAAATAAACCTTGAAAAGTGCAAGCTGTATATTAAACCCAACACTCACTCCCAGATGAATATGTACAACATCAATAAGGAAACTCACATTCACTCCAAGCTATCAATATGTAAAAATCAATATGTGAAAGAACTACCGTTAAGTTAATAACATTAATTAGTTATTTATTAACATATTGATTTCGGTCTCAGTACACGAAAACTGAAGACTCCACAGCGCATAATTTCTAGAAACAGTTCTCTCAAAAAATTAACATTTTGTCAAGATATGGATGCTTTTAGCTTCTTTCAAACCTGCATTACTTCTGAACAACTTGAACAATTTTGTACAAATCCTTATTTTCATGCAATTACAATGAATGGGGACGGATGCTTACGGAATGATGCAAAATTACCTAAAAAGTGGCCCAAATGACATGACTGTTAAATTCCAAAGACTTCTGCAGCTGTACATTATATATGTAAGCGGAAAAGACCCAGAATTTAAGTTATATTATAGAGATTTGTGTAAAGAACATATCAAAATTCAAGTCATTATTCATGGATAATGTTCCAGAGAACTATTAATCACTGATACTTGGACAAAACACAATACTTCTACAACAATGATGCATTAAAGCTTACCAGCTAATCACAATAATCACACATTTAAACTATTTTTATATTTTATATATTTTAACTGTAAGCAACAGAAATACATACAAACATACATAGATGTTGCTGTTCACACAACTTCTTCATGAATAAATTTAATTCTGGACTTGTTTGTTAACTCTGAATCCCTTGGGGCATATTGCAAATAGTTTCATATTTTAGGTCATAATGTAAGATATGAGGTTACATTAGGCACAAATATTAACTTGATTTAGCATTCATATTCTACAAAATCTTACAAAATCATATCTTATCATAAATTGTGTCATCAAGTTCGACAATCCACTTTCAGGTCTGTCGAGCAACCAACACTGTGCGAGCTGCTAATCAGTTAGCCTAAACAGAATAGATAAACAAAACCAGGCTAACTTTTAATTATAGTGCCACAATGGGCTGTACATATATAGCATGAAAGCCTTTTTAGCAGACATACAATGCCTCATGTTCGCCACCAGGGGCCTTCATTTGAAAGACAGAGCCATCCAAGTAGGTATCGCTGCAGCACGGAGACATTCAAGTGGCAGGGATTACACTGCAAGTAGGTTGCGTGACCCCCAAGTGGGAGAAACTTACTCCACAAGTAGGCTAGGTTTAGGGTTGGTGTAGGTATAGTAGATATTAATAAAACTCAACAGGTTACTGTTAGGTTAGGTTTAGTTTTAAGGTAAGTGTAGACATTAAAAAAATACAACAGGTTACTGTGAGGTTGGGTTTAGGGCTGGGGTAGGTGTATATGTAGACGTTAATAAAATACAACAGATTACTGTGAGTTTGGATTTAGGGTTGGGATAAGTGTAGGTGTAGACATTATTAAAATCCAACAGGTTACTGTGAGGTTGGGTTTAGGGTTGTGGATGGTGTAGACATTCATAAACACAATAGGTTGGAATCTGTGACATGTACAAGATATTAAATAAATGAAAACTCCAGGAGGTTTGTACAGCCCACTTGGACCTCACCCCACCTGGCGCCGACCACCGTTTATACACTTCTTGATCCATCCACTAGTCCTATAAATGCTTCATTATACATCACACAAAATCAAATAATTAACAAAAATTAAACACCTTTAAGCTACAGTTGGTTCATGACGATTATGCAGTCGGTAGGCGTGTTCTGGAACTCCGCCTTCTTTGAAAAGTGATTGATTCGTATCTCATATCCACCACAGAGGTCAGACAAGAGAACAACATCCAAAAAAGTAACACCAAGAGGTACACCACAGGGTTGAGTATTAATGACTCTGCCCTTGTACCATTGGGGGACAGGGCTTTATCTTTGCACATCATTCCTTTGTAGAAAAATAACGATAAGAGAGGCACGGTTAAGAGTATTGTGTCTGAAGCTGTCAAACTGACGTCAACATAAAAGAACCGCCACTCTAAACGTGGAATCAAATGGTTAGACTTGATTGAAGATTACCAAAACAAACATTTTTTTTTTTCTATGAATTAACTTGCATTAATTAATTGTTCACCTAAAGAACAACAATCATTATTTTGTGATATTTCTTTTTTCAGTTCTTTTGAATGGAAGTTCCTTGAACTGGAAGAGCAAACTATAATTTGAAATGCAGTAAAAAAGGGAGATAAGTAAAGACTCCATCCCTCCACATTTATTTGTTGTCTCTCAGTCTATTTCCCATCTCCTCTTCACCTTTAAGAGACTCTTCACGTTCTCTTCCACTCCTCCTGACAGTAGGACTGACGGCTAGCATCATTCTCTCCGACCGGCGGGATCGAGGCCCCTGCTGGCCCCTGTTTGGATCTCTGAGGAAAATCTCATTTAAGTCTCCTCGTCTACTTCTTCTTCCGGTTGGCACACCGGTGTCACCGGGCCGATGCAATGTGACCAGGATACCAACAGGACGACTCATTAGTCAAGCCTGGCACTGACAGCCACACACACACACACATCTAAATGTGCTCCACGGTTCAGGATTTAATTAAAAAGAGTTTGAGCACTGTGGGCGATTCTCATCATGACATCCTCTCCTCACCTCTGAGGTTAATATCGGTCTAATGCACTTCTCCTCACAGACCGGTACATTGCGCGCATTGGGATGTGTGTCACACAGAGATGCACGCGGCTCTTAAAAAACAAACAGGAAAATTGCAGTAATTTGATAGTTTATAAATGAGGCTTTATTGCACACCTAGAGCCAGATTTCCCTACACTCCGGTAGGGTCGGAAAGCTGAGAAACGGTTCGTAAAATTTGTATTAATCATCACACTTTCCCTCAAGTCAATTGCAAATCTGTAGGACTTCCTTTCTAATGTGGAATCCAAAAAAAGAGAGCTAATTTTCATACTTACAGTGGACAGAGAAATAAAAGGTTATTGTAGTAAAAAAGTGACTTTCACAATTAATAAATCAATACATACAAGTTTTAATCTTTCCAATCTCATGGCTGTCTTTGACAATTTTAGTTTTTGGCATACACTGCAAAAAATGCTTTTCTTACTTAATTTTTTTGTTTCTACTTGTTTCTGACTAGACTTCTTTCTAGTCCAACTATCTAAAAAATCTTAAATCAAGAAGCATTTTCTAGACAAGCAAAACATATTAGCCCCTTTCACACAGTGATACCGGTAAATATTCAGAAAATTTCCATATTGACTTTACCAGTAAATTAAAAAAAAAGTGCTGTTCACAGGCATGGACGTTCCGGAATTTTTTACAGAAAAGACCATTCACATATCCATTCCAAAATACCGGTAAATTCTGACATCATTAACCAGAAATGACCTCTAAACGGCTGCAAACAAAAAAAAAGGTAATTTGAAAGGGGTCAGGGTTTTTGTTGAGGTTTCACTTTTATTTAAAACGTTAGCAGTCATGTAACTGCTTTTATCCCAGAGACATCCGAAGGCAGAAGCGTTTACACGTTTATTACAATTTACATTACAAATTCTGTGGATGGATAAGAATTGTGAACAACTTCGATGAAAACATATGGAGGAACACTTTCGCATGTCGAGATGTACAGGTAGGTTGTATTTATTTGTGTGCTATAGCCCTCATCGGAGCACTCCTTCACGCGCACGAGCATCACACAGCTGAACGCAGAGCTTTGCAAGTAAGCTCACATGGGTTTATCATAAGCATTTTATCGATCATTTTTTTTCACAGTTGGCATTAAGAAGGAACATAGAAATGTTATCTGACTTACAGTTAGCAGCTAAATGTGTCTGGAAAAGGATTCAAAGGATTTCAATTTCATAAACAGCACGGATGTGATTGCGTCTGAACGTTCTGATTGGCTGGAGTAGACGCCTCACGTCAGCGCGTTCTAAACGTGTACTCATTCTGGCAATTTTCCTTCTGTGTTCACACAGAGCAGCATTCCAGGAAATTACCAGTAATGTTACAACTTCTCTTTCCTGAAAACTGCTGGAATGAATTTACCGGTATTTTCAAAAAGGGCCTGTTCACACATGATCTCCTTCTAGAAATTTAGCAGTAATTTTCCGGAAAAGTCTGTATGTGTAAAGGGGCTATTGTCTTGTTTTAAAAAATAATATGTCAAAATTAAGTGAGTTTTCCCCAAAAACAAGCAACATAATCTGCCAATTAGTTAAGCAAAATAATCTTATGTTAAAGGAAATCAAAAAATAGATTATTTTGCTTACCCAACTGGCAGATTATGTTGCTCGTTTTAGGGAAAAACTCACTTAATTTTGACTCAATATTTCCTGAAACAAGACAGTAGTTTTTGCTTGTCTAGAAAATGCTTCTTGATTTTAGAATTTTTAGATATTTGGACTAGAAACACAGTTGTTTTGCAGTTTAATATTGACAAATTCACAAGAATTTTGTATATATCTGATTTGAATGTTTTTGTGTGATCTGCTATACCGCAGAAGATTCAGTTAAAGGCACAATACACTGTACATACACTTGTCAATTTGTATATTTGCATTCACTACAACTTTTATTTTTAAAATATATTTATTATCTGTTTTTTGTCCTGTGTCTGTAATTCTGTTGCACTGTAGAAGCTCTGTCACAAAACAAATTCCTCGTATGTTTGAACATACCTGGCAATAAAGCTCTTTCTGATTCTGATTCTGAATCTTCTGATTCTGATTCTGACAACATGTAAGTTTAAAAAAAAAAAAATATTAAAATATCCAAAAACCTCTAGAACAGTGTTATAAATTTTGCTAATTACATACCTACATTATCCTTATATCATTATATTTGGTTACATGACATTTTAAGGTGACCTAGTTACAGTTTAACTATTCATTAATATTAATTAATTAAACATGTACTTTCTTTATGGTTGGGGTTAGAATGTGGGTTAGGTTTAGGGTTAATTACATGTAACTTTGCATAATTCATTCATTAACAACTACAATAGTAAGTGCATAAAACGTGTAACTATGTCACCTTTATTTAAAGTGTTAACAAATGTTCAAATCCAGAGAGCAATTTTAACTAGTGACAGACCATTTCCTGTGTCGTCATGCTAATGATGGCATACAAGCTCAATTTCCAGTTTGGTTTTATAGAAAACATGAAACACTGAAGCTGCTTTAATATGATGAGTGTTTTATCAGACTGCATTTGTTAGAATGATAAAACAGCGCTGCATCTTCACCATGTGATCAAATGACGAAGAACAGGAAGCTGTAGCATAATAAAAGCTCTGCTACTCTCCTTTTTTGTGTACTTTTATGATTTTAGTAATATCTAACTATATTACTATCACTATCACTATAGACCATTTTAAAGGATGTAAACAATAACAATGGTCCTAACATATTATCTGTATCTGATTCCTGTATATCCTATATTTACATAGCTTCCAAGAATCCAAAATATTGATAAATAATGTTATGACAGCTGTTTTAACGTTAAGATATGATTAAATTGCCTCTTGTTACAGTTACGAAATAGTTTGACAACAAGCCCATAGACATCGCCACATCGAAATGGTCTATATTGTCACATCATAAGGACAGCAAATGATTTCTAAAATGTGGTTACACTTTTTAAAAGAGTGCCATAAAAGTGTAATATAAGTTTATTACACTGAGTTTATAGCATGTTGCATTTAAAAATAACTTAACATGCTTAATTAATTTAACAAGTATATTTCCTATTTCTACCTTCCGACACTGCATGTGTGTGTGACACACAATGGCTTGAGCTCCAAGAAACTAATGAAGATGCCACTATACGTGACAACCACCAATTAATTCTGTCAGGTTTCATGGCATATGCTGTGTGTGTGCGCGTAAGTGTGTGTGTATGCTCTCTATAGTTGCAGCAATGTATTCAGTGCAGTAATTAAGACAGTGCTGTTTCCAGTGCACACAATCAAGTGTACGTGTATGTTAAGCAGTACTTGTAAAAGTCTAAGTAGAAAAGGGTTAATTAATAGCTAATCCTGAACAGTAGTACAAGCTTTCCTGCACATCAACAAAAAATACTCTAACACTAAGGGCCCTATTTTAATGGTTAAAGTGATTGGTCTGAAATGCCAAGTATATGATTTTGGCCCAAAAGAGTTTCTTAATAAATCATATAAACACCATCAAAATATAACTCTACGTGTCATTATGTGTTCAAACAATATATATTTGAACTGAAAATTTGCTAACCCCCATGGTTGTACAAAATATAGGAGACTTTTTGTTCCAGATTATTTGATTTATATATGAATAATGATCTTTTTTTTTGGAAGTTAACTGAATTGTAAGCCTATGAATAGCAGTGAATGGAACAGCAAATCAAGTGTAGTCGTCTGTTTAGAAGCTTTCAGAATATTTATCATTTTGTCCACGGGTCAATGACACACAAGGATGTCTGTAAAGATGCAAAAGGAAAGCTCCTTTCAAAATTGTCCTTTAATGCTCGTGTCAAGTAATCTCTGTAAAAATCTCTTGAAAATCTTTAAGAAAAAAAAAAAAGCACTTTGAATGACTTACTCTAAAAGTTATATTTACATAAGTTAAATTATACAATTATATTTACATATATTTATATTTAAAAGTAAATACCAAAATATTTTCCAAGGTATATTTTAACTGAATTGTCTTTCAATATAAATTATTTGATTTTGAAAGACAATTCCGTTAAAATATACCTTGGAAAATATTGCCAAATAATAATAATAAATTATTTGATAGTTTCATACCTATTTATCTTGACAGACATGAGTAATAAGTCCTTTTTATGTCTTATAATATATAAGCTTATAATATATAATCTAGAGAAACTTAGCATTTCCAAGTAGACTCTTAGCTTTGCATATGGCCAAGCATATAGCTGTATATCTATTTCAAATAAAATATATAGCAAACATCTGTATCACTTCTAAATTCATAATCTCAATTGGAGAGTTTATATTCAGTTGTGGCTGACTTCAAGTTCTTAATTTGTTATTTTATACATATTTAATGCTCCCCATGAATACTTTCAAGAGTAAAGAACAAGCCACCCCCAGTCAAATCCATGGAAACAGTTGCTATCTGACAAACACCTGCAATGAAGCATTTCTTAACATCTGCTAACGTGGAGAGAACATTCACACAGCAAATCATTCCTGCAGAGTTTCACTAAATCAAAATGAAATCTGCAACAATAACAAAAATCTCTAAATATTTTGTTCAAAGTATTACTGAAGGGAGCTCACCATTAAGTTGTCCTACATGCGTGTGCGTGTGTGGTTTGTGTGTGTGTGTGTGTGTGTGTGTGTGTGTGCGTGTGCGTGTGCGTGTGTGTGTGTGTGTGTATGTGCGTGTGTGTATGTGCGTGTGTTTGTATTCAACTGACGAAATAATCTCAAAGAACAAGTGGAGGGTGAATAATTTTTTGTGGGGGAACTATGCCCATAAAGGGAAATATCATGACCATTTTCGGAAGATATTTTACAAATCTCTGGAGTGTCTGTAAAGTTTTGGATGAAAATACCACAGATAATGTATTATAGCTTGTCAAAATTTGCCCTTATTTTGAGAGGGGTCTAGGTGCAGACCTGGTGCAGTGCAATCTGAGCTGCATCCAATGCTTTTTAATGCGCTCACCTAACCCCACCCCTAACCCTACCCCTCACAGTGACGTCACTAGCTCCATTGAGTGCATTGTGTCTGACATTGCATCACTGAGATATGCAGTCTCAGCTTGCATCATCAAGGCTGCATCCAGATACTATTGTTTATTTTGATTGAGCAGAAACACACCATTTATTTTGTGCCTGCCTCTTTAAATACAAATGAGCTGCTGCTTTCCAGAAGTGGGCGGAGCCTTTATACATATTTCTGATACTCCAGGAACAACAAAACAATCAAGTAGTTTATCATAGTCAAAATGTCAGATTACCAGTAGTGAGTATCTTCAAGCCAGAGTCATTCTATAATAACATTTCTGAATGGTCAGTGGAAACATTTACGCAGTTGTTGAATAAAATTGATTCAACTCACCGACTAATGTAATGCTCTGTTTTAAGGTGTTTCCTTCACAAATGAACATTACACTATTAATATAAGTCTCGTATCTGTACAAAAAAGTCTGTCACCTCATAGAGTGCATAGTAATTGTGCGTTTATGAATGATGCTGATGGTGAGCATTTCGGGGATTAATCTAACAACATTAGCTCTGGTCTCTGTGAATGGTGACTTTAGCCAAATTAGCCATACAGCATTTTAACAAGCACATTCAGAGAGGAAGTACTGGTACTGACCCTTCCCTAAGAAAACATAATTGAAAATGGTGGTAATATACAACGAGATCCCCTTCCTACATAACTAAGGGAGCGGAATCTGAACTGCACATTTTTACCAAATGCTTCCAGAAAAAAGCTTTCTAAAAACAAAGTTACAGGGTTGTCTTATTTTGTGTTTTTTGGAGGGTTGACAGATGTACTGGGAACCAGGTTTTTGGTACTTAGAGGGTTAGTTCACCAAAAAAAAAAAAAAGTATAAATAAATTTGTTATTAATTACTCACCCTCATGTGGTTCCATACCCCTGAGACCTTCATTTATCTTCAGAACACAAATTAAGATGTTTTAGATGAAATCCTAGAGCTCTCTGACCCTCTATAGAATGCAACAGCACAGAGACGGTAAAATAAAAAAATTAAAAAAACATTGTCAAAACATTCTATTTGACTTCAGTGGTTCAATGTAATCATATGAAAAAAACAACAAGAAAAAAATGTAAATTTAGCTTCGTTTGCTTATGTCTTCTATGTTATATTAGACAGAATGTTAACTATGGACAATACTCAGTAAAAGTCTCTGAAGAAGAAAACTTTTATTTACTTAATTATTTTATTTATTTATTTCTTTTGTGCACAAAAGTGTTTTTGGAGCTTCATATTATTACAGTTGAATCACTGAAGTCACATGGAATTTTTTGACGTTGTTGGTTTCTTTTCTGGAATTTCCAACAATGGAGGATGAGGGAGCATTTTGTGTTTTGAAGATTTAAAAAAAAAAAAAGGTCACAGAAGGATTGGAACAATTTCAGAGTGAGTAATTAATAACAGATATTTCATTTTTGAGTGAAGTAACTCTTTAAGTGCTATAATCTTGTCCCAGGTGCATTTATCAACCCATTTATGCATGAAATAAGACAACCTAGTAACTTTTTCTTTTGAATGAAGGTCTCAAGGGATTAAAACCACATGGGCGTGAGTAATTAACAACATAATTTACATTTTTGAGTGAACTAAGCATTAAAATATGGAAAAAGTCTAGATTTCAAGAGATGTCCCCGATAAGATTCTGAAAGCTAAAAGTGTTTTATATGAAATTGTAAAAGCGGTTGATATAAAATCAAAGGAAACTGAGAACATAAACCACAGCCGAGGTCACCAAGGTGTGTATGTGTGTGTGCCCGTGTTCTTGTACCCCACTGCTCTGAGAGAGCCTTCGCTAATCCGTCTCGGCAGGGTCCACTCTCCACTCACTTCCCATTGCACCACGAAAGAGTCAGAGATTGTGCTCTCTTTCAGAGCGAGAGAGAGCACAGTCGCCCACCAGATACTGAAAGGAGAGGGATAAGAAAGGGCCATCGATTGCCGTGGCTTTTCCCGGTGCCCGAGGTATAGCCAGCCCGGCATGTGTTTGTGTTTGAGGGGGTGGTAGAGAAAAAGACTCGAACGAAATGGAGAGATGAGAGCTCTTAGCGCCTTATACACACACCAATAATTCTGGATCTATTTTAATCTCACTTTATCTCCGTGATGGAGAGCCACTTTGATTGAGTTGGTGTTTATTATGGTAGAATCCTGTGGAAATCGACA
The DNA here is from genome assembly GCA_903798115.1 of Danio jaintianensis. Taxonomy (NCBI): domain Eukaryota; kingdom Metazoa; phylum Chordata; class Actinopteri; order Cypriniformes; family Danionidae; genus Danio; species Danio jaintianensis. The sequence goes on along the minus strand of CAIGQV010000785.1, from coordinate 2,307,966 downwards.
TGTCGGTCGGTGTAGGGTCAGCCCTACAAATAACAAAGAGTCCTTGTGCGTGCCATGCGTGGGCCTTGTGTGAAACCATTACATACCGGCTCTATCGCTGAAGAATCTTATTATATAATTGTTCCATTTAAAACTGAGACAGAATAATGGCCAATTTGACTTAGGTAACGCCTTTGCCTATTTCTGAATAAAACCAAAGCATTCACCTCCAACTCAGTTGCAGTTGCTTGGTTGGCACAATATGTGATTTTTATGGTTTCTAAATGTCATTAGATGTCTAAAAGTCATTAGAGAGTCTTCAATAATCAATTAACCAACCAATAGATTACTATAAAGGTATCAACAGATACGCTAATTGATATATACAGTTGCAAAATTACTTGTAGCCAATAGAATGTTTCATGTTTATATTGTCTATAAATAATGTGGTTGCAAATTTGTAATCAAAAGAATGCTTAAAGGGACCATTGAAATAATGTTACCTGACTGTTTACAAACACCCAACTACAATACTGCTAAATGACCTGTAGTTTGCAAAGTTACTTGAAGTCCATATAACGTAATTTAAAACATCACACCATTTACACTTTTGTGTTTTAGCTTTAAAAAGTATAGGTTTCATTACGGTTATGCCTGGTGTTCAAACTACTCATCATCCTCTTTGACCTGTGAAAACGAAGCATTTTGAAAATGCTAAAAACAGTATTTTAGTTTGGATTTGCTGGTGTTCCATTTCAGTATAGGCAGATTTAAACAAGAACTTTTGAAAATGGAGGCATGACTATCCACACTAACTCTCTGATTGGTTGTCTGGACTATTGTGTATCAATCCCTTATTCGTTAATCTCCTTTCATATGACTATTGTGTAGCCAGTAGACTGCAAATAGAGATGCTGGAAAAAATATGCACATTCCCAGTGAGTGTGAATTGTCACATATTATACATTTTACACTGTATAGTGTGGGTGTAGATTGATTTTCTCAAAAGCTATAAAAACATCAACATGGACAAGTGGCGTTTTTCATTGACATTTTAAAACAAAAACACACCATCAAAAAAAATAGTGTTTCCATACAGTCTACAAATACTGTAACTCCTAGTTGATGAGAGTTCTCTAATGACTGAGAGTTGACATGTAATTGCTAAGTTAGATGAAAAAAAAATGCTACAAGAATTACCCTTCTAATTTATTTGGAATAATGCGAACATCTGGGACAACAAGACACGTATGATGTATAAAAAAGTAAACAAGGATGATTCCTTTAAGTACACATGCATATAAAGGCGTAACAACACCATCATTTTACAACCCATCTTAAGCAATGATCTCCCTTGCCTTCACTTTATCCTGCATGTCAGCACACGAAGTTTAAAAATACCTCCTCGGAGGCACACGTTGCCATAGCGATTGGGAAATGCATCGTCCCACCTTTCCCAAAAGCACCGGAGAGCTCCAACTAAATGTAACAAATTAAGAGAGGATCTTGGCGTAATGAGAAAGAGAGAGTGCTGAGAGAAGAAGAGAGTGCGTCTTCGAAAAAAAAAAAAAAGCTTTTACAGCGAGCTAATGCAGCCTGGCTCTTCAGGCGCGCAGTCAGCTAAAACACCCGCCGCAAGGATTAACGCTCTCCCGGTCACCATAGCAACTCCAGTCTGCCACAACAGCTCTCAATAACCCCCCCAACCCCCCCTTCTTTTTAACAACAAGTTTTTCCTGCGGAAATGAACAGGTGAATTTGAGAGGTTCATAGGATGCCCAGCTTTCATAATGATTGACCTTTCGATAGAAGCAATCAGACGTGATTTACTTTAATGGGACAGACTGCAGCAGGGAATGCAAGAGAAAAAGAGTAATGTTTAAGGTAAAGCTTCATTGGAAAAAAAAAGGCAGTGATGTTTCTTGAAGATGAAATGGGAGTACAAAATTAAATGAGTAAACTAAATGTGCTATTTAAACAGTTTTTTTTTTTTTTTTTACAAATGATTTGTTAAAAGCTAACGGTTTTGCATGTGACTGTAATTGTTTGACAGACTAAAAAAAATCTCTCTCTCTCTCTCTCTCTCTCCCCCTTTCTACTTTACTAAAAAAATTTATGTTGATAAATGGTTGTACAGATGTCTCTCTCTCTCTCTCTCTCTCTCTCTCTCTCTCTCTCTCTCTCTCTATATATATATATATATGAGCAATATCACACGAGTAGCAGTGCGATATGGCTGTATATCAGCACTGGTGAGAGGCATACGTTGGCTCAAAATCAAACACGGAGTCTCAAAACTCCTTGTGTAAGAGGAACTAATTTCTTCCGCCATTCGTTCACATCTGCAGCTGACGGTCAGAACAGCAGAAACCGTTGCTCACTCTCCAACGTCATTTTAGAGCTAGTATTTGAATGATTCTCTAGCATAATATCTAAAGTGATGACAAAACAGGTGATTTTGCTCACATTTTAACATTATAAGGCTGAATGGCATGAAATGCCATCTCAGTCTACAGAGATTTCCCAGTATTTCTCTGTTGCAATCGGGATATCACAATAATTAACCCCAAAAAAGCCAAAGCAAAGCAAACACTACCAGATTACTATGGTATAAATATAGCAAGACAAAATAAAAAAGAGAGAGATCGACTTAAGGCTGATTTATATTTCTACGCCAAGCGCACGCGTATGGAACTAGACACAGAGGACCCACGAAGAAACTAGACACAGAGGAACATAAAAACCTACTGCCAGCTAGCGTTTCGTAAGTGTTATTGCAGAGCAACACAAACAGCGCGCAGAAGTATAAATGCACGACTACGCGCAAGGCAGGTGCCATGGGTCACGCCGATCACCCGACACAGAAGTATAAATCAGCCTTTAGAATGTTACTTACCTGTTTTATAATGATTTGATCAGCTGTGGTTTGAAATTTACGCTGAGTTTTTCTCCCCTAAGGACTTATTATGCAGTCTCTGTCGCCATTTTGTGGCGGAACGGCAATCGTCTTTGCTCTACTCAGTACGACAGGCTGATGGCCGAAAACAAGGTAAATCTCTGAAACTATAAATATTTAAAATAGGCACTGCCCTTATAAATAAACTTTATAGTTGCAATCTAAACAACTACATTCTTGCCTGAAAAAGCCTCAAATGTATATTATGTTGTCCAACAGCTGCTAAATTTGTCAAACTGTAGTGAGTTTATTCATCTGCTGTCACTCTATGTGGGCGGAGTAATACACAAGGGTGAAGAGGCTGTACCAATGCTGTTATTACAGGAATATCACACATATATATATATATATATAGCGAACATACAGCAAAATACATTTGTTTTATGTATATTTTTATTTATGGGTGTACTCTTTGCATGGAATGTTTTGCATAAAATCTGCTCAGAAAATCTGCATTTAATTAAAAAAATATATATAAAAACAGTAAAATTGTTAATATTATTGCTATTAAAATTTCTATTTAAATGTATTTTCTTGTTCAATGTATTTGGAAATGTACCTTCTTAATTGTAATTTAGAGCTAAATTTTCAATGTGTGTCATATCCTTTAAAAATCATAATAACATGCTGATGTGCTGCTCAAGAAAAACTCCCAGTCATCAATGTTGTAAACAACTGCTGATTAATATATATTTGTAGAAATCAAACTAATCATTTTTCATGATTATTTGATGAATAGAAAACTAAATTAATCAGAATATTAATCAGAATGTGTGAGTGTTTTAGTTTTGGTTGGTAATTTTGACAGTGCAGTCTGTAAAACCTTTCCTAATTGTTTTTGGTGTATAGTCAGAAATATTCTTAATGAATGTTTGAGAAAACATATAACTCACTTACAAAATGGACAACAAATGGAAATATTTGCCATTGTCTCCAGAGTAAAAGTAGTATTTTGTGTTGTGTAAAACATAAAGACACACAAAAACAGCAGATGAAACACAGAAACATGGTTTGGGATGCAGGATTGATACATGCACACACCGATCTGACATTACCACAGCATGTTCATTAGCCGCCACTTTTCCAGGTACTCAAGGGACCAGTCTAGAAACAATTCCCCATCATGGCTTTCACTGTTCTGCGTTCAATTCTGCTTCTCTCTGCTGGTTTGCTGACCTCCATCCTAACACGCCGAGCCATTAAAGACATGGAGGACATTTAAGAGGTTTCTCGACCACACAGCCACCATCCAGGCACAACAGGAGGGAGAAAAAGGAGGGAAAAATGAGGAAAATGGACAAGTGCTCTCCTGCTGGATTTGAGTAGCGCTGAGTGGCCATGTTTGCTGTGTGGGCATCAAATCGTGTCAAAGTCTGAAAGCCTGACGCACAGAAGAAGAAGAAAAAAAAAAGAGAGTGCGAAAGACAGCAATATATATTTATTCCTCCTTAAAGTGCCTCTCATTTATTATTACCATGGATGCAGAAATATTTTAACCAATAATTATAAAAAAATATATATATAATAAACTTATATTTTAGCAGCTCTGGTTAAACTATAGTAAACATCATTCCTCAGTATTTAAAATAAAATGTTAAGATTTTTGTACAACTTTATTATTATATAAAAAGCAGGGATATAATGTAATACTGCATTGTCCCTGTTCAATAAACATACTACGTACTACTGATAATAATAATAAAAATGTATATGTGTCTATAATACAATAATACAAACAAATGCATTTGTTGAGTCTCCAGTGCATGAGAATGAAGAAAATCCCTCAATGGAGCTCATCTCTGGGTCTCTGGCACTTGAATAAGTTTAACTTTTTTATTCATTTAATCTGATAAATAAAAATAAAGAAATATATATAAAAAAATCTTCATTCATTCATTAATTTTCCTTCGGCTTAGTCCCTTTATTTATCAGGGTTGCCACGGCGGAATGAACCGCCAACTTATCCAGCATATGTTTTTATACAGCGGATGCCCTTCCAGCTGCAACCCAGTACTGGGAAATATAAAAAATCTTTACATTGCTAATTGCTTATTTATTTTTCTATAAAGTTCTGCTAAAATATATTCATCCAATATATTTATTTGTTGCTTTGGAAACTTTATTATTAATATTATTATTATTATTATTATTAGTAGTAGTAGTAGTAGTAAATTAAACATCTTTATGGCATTATCCTTTTTTCAGGATTCTTTCAAAAGAACATCATTTATTTGAAATAGAAACCTTTTCTAACTATGTAAAATGTTGTGTATCCAGAACACAATTATACACACAGTCCTCCCATTTTAACACCCCCCCCCCCCCCCCTTTCTAACTCAGCTGGAATCAAACTTAGTCCCACATTTTCCTTGTTTCCCTCACTGAACTTCAAGAGTGCGTTTGAAAACTTTCGTACACAGCTATCAGAGACAGCAGAAGTGTAAAAGTGTAGGAAGACATTTCCGAACATCAAAGCGATTGTTTTTAGGAACTTATTTGAATATCCTAGATTGTATGTAAACTAGAGTTTCGAGTTTGTGAAGATCTTTTGGAAGCACAAGGGGGAATTGGTTGCCTTTTCTGCTTTCGCACCCACACACACACAAATGCATGAGGCGAATGCTCGGATGCATGATCCGTTGAGTCGCTTTGCGGATGTGTATGGCTTATAGATCTAACCCCGGCCATCGCCACCTCCCCACGCTTCACTGGACCGTTTATCTCCCAAACTGCACCGGCTTTCCCCTCTAAACCACTTCCTCCAGCTTCCCTTGGTCTCGGTGAGGCTCCCTCTGTCTATTTTCTCTCTGTTATCGGCAGCTCGAGTAGCTTCACTCGGTCACAGATAGTGGAAGCTGCGGTGGGCAATCTGCCAGACAGCCAGAGCTATCAGATACGCATGGACTCCTAATATATCACGATACATGCCGTGTGCATGTGTGGAGAAAATGACAGCTAAAATTAAACATAGTGAGACCCAAAGTGTTTGTGACTGAGCTAATATTAGAGGTGGCACTAAAAGAGGAAAATCACATAAAGGGTTGGTTTTCTATTTCGACCGCTATCTGTCTATATTTGTATGTGTGTATGGGCAAGTCCTTTCATTTTCACACTTCAGCTTTAGTAAGAGCGATGATGAGAGGCAAAGAGTCTAAAATGATTTTGAGTTCAAAATCCAAGAAGCTGACACTGGGAGAGGATACGTTTCTCTCAAAAGAGATCACGTCTTCCAAACAAATAATCATGATAAATTACTGCCCAGATGTATTTTATTGAGTATGTCACAAATTTCACCATACAGAGATTTCACTTCTGTGATGTGATATTAATATTATTCAATGATATAAAGTAATTTTTTCTTCCAAATTCTCACTTGTCCAAGTGAATTATGAGTAAGTAGACATTAACAGTATCAGTTAACCTCTCAAGACAGCAGAAAAAGAAACACAATAATGATGATTAATGCACAAAAAGTCTATATAAAACTATATAAGTCTAATATAAGACAAACAGGTAATCCAAACACTTAGCAGAGTGACACATATCCCACAAACTGAAACAAAACCAGACAAGGAACTGAAGAAACAAAGACACTAAAAATAAAAGGGGCAAATGAACTGACAAGGAACATCTGTGATAAATGATGAATGGTGAGAAAAAGAAGAAAGGGAACACAAAACAGGGCAGACACATGATAGTTCTCTCCCTCCTGATAGCCACAACCCCCATCTATTACAGTTCCATCAACAGGAGATGGGGGTGGGGGGGTTGAGGATGAGGAGTAGGAAGGGGGCTTTGAGGGAAGCATGGAGAAGGTGATGACCAGGAGGATCCAGGTGAGGACCTACTCCGCGAAGCCAAAATGGGGCCCTATGGTGGAGTTGCCAATAGGAGAAGCCATGGTGGAGATGGGACTGACAACACCAGAGGCATGGCCAACAGATATGGAGCACATAGTGGTGTAGCCTCAAGAGGAGATGAATAGCTACTGAATCAAGGCTAACTAGTTGGAGGTAGGGATCTACCTCGGCAAAGCTTAAGTGACTGAGGACCAAGGTGGATCCAGATGGATAGAGGGGTGAGTTGTTGGAAAACCGACCAAAGCAGAGCTGGAGTGACCAAAGGCAGACGTGGAGCTAAGGGGAAGGATGAGCTCAAAGAAGCAACAGGAAAAGAGGGAGGAGGTGCAGCCAGAGGAGTGGACTTTGGGGTATAGCTAGGTGAATGACCAAGGTTGGACCAAGAGAGATGGAGAGATGAGGCTTAGTAGTAGAGTCTGTAGGTCAATGCATGTGGATGACTGACTAAGATGGAGTGACCAAGAGGTGGAGCAAGAGGAACACAGGAATGAGGTGCATCTGGAGGGGTGGAGTCCTGAGGTGGAGGTAAGTAAATAATAGACCAAGGTAAATGGATGAGTCACATATGGAGTTGTAGAGAGCTGAGGTGGCATCAGGTGGACACCTGACCAAGATGGAGCTTGAGTGATCAAGGACAGAGATGGAACTGAGGGGAAGGAGGAGCCCAAAGGAGTTGCAAGAGGAGAGTCCTGAGGTGGAGGCAGGTGAATGTGCTAGAGCGACCAGGAACAGAAGTGGAATCAAAGGAGTCCAATTGATCCAGAGAAACAGAGGGATGATGTGCACCTGGAGGAGTAGAATCCCAAGGTGGAGGCAGGGTGATGACTGACCTAGGTAGAGCCAGAGGTACGAGGGAGTCCTCATGAGCAGATGGCACTTGTGATTGGAATGTAAAACAGTTGTTCCAGGTGTAATAGTCTTTAGGTGGAATCTGAGTGAAGGATCTTCGGGGAAGCTCAAAAGAGGAGTGACTTCATTGGTCATCGCGTCTCCTTTCTGTTTTGCTACTTTTGTGTTTGTTTAATTTGTAGTGTAACTTTGCTAACATGGTTAGTTTGTTCTTACACTTATTTTTCTGTTTTGTCTATTTTCATTAAAAGGAAGAGGATTTAATTCCTTTGTTTGTCATGTTGTTTATTTAGTAAGTTCAGGAAGGTTAACAACTGCAACTCACTTATTTTGTCACGGGAGCTAGTTAATATCTCTCCAGGTAACCAGCTGGATTCAGGTTATTTATGTTATGTTTCTTTTTTTTGCAAGTTGATTTAAATCTTATTGTGATTTAAAGTAAGCCAAGTTTGGTTTTGGGCCATACAATATTGTTATGCAGTATATTAAAAAGTAGGACAACATCCTATCAGCTAGTCATTCTAAAAGGCTGATCAAACCACCAGTACCAAGGGGTTTATTCTACAATAATGGCCAGTGTTTGACAATCCAACAATGCCCTGCAGTAAGCTCAGTGAAACATTTCTAAAATGGCGCCAAGAGCCAAGGGAAACAGTTAATTGCTATTGTCAAAAGAGCAGCCTATCACAGCTCACATGAACATCACACATGAGATATGTATATTCCATATGCTAATGAGACATGAAGGTTATAAGCGAAAATTAAAAGATCCACAATCCAATATTACTCCCATTACATTATCCTTCAGGCAAAGCTCATCATCAAGACAAAACGACAGGAATCAGTTGATTGTATGCTATCAATCTATCACATATTGTTTTATATTCCACTAATATGCGAAGGTAATACTCGGTTTACTGTACCTAACCAGCTAAATAACTAAAATAAGTACACATTAGATAAAATTAATATGTAGAGTAGGAGCCTATTTGTTCGGACTCAATAACCAATGTTATATTATATGATGCAGTTTTAAATATTTTTTGTTTTGAATTGTTTGCATTTGTGAACTTGCATTATTCATATGTGTTGTTCAGATAAATAATCTGTGCAGTTTGCATTGAAAATATGTCCCATGTTAAAAATTGTGTGCTGGCTCTTTAAGAATTGCGTCTGTTAAGTCTGACGGCAGAGCGTTCTTTAGAAGACAGCGGAGTCACACAGTTTTCTTTACCGCATCTGTGATGCTTGAAACTTGAGATTATATTTTGTTTACTTTATTTTTATTTGTTTATGAATCTCTGAGTGAAGATTAAAAGATGACATCTGACAAGAAACGGACTACATAGATTTCTTTATTGGACACGGAGCGAGTGAGACTGAAACTGAAACCAAGATGCTCACATGTAGTGACTCACATGTAGTGATATTAGTAGTAAATATTAAATATATAGTAGCAATATTACAACACAAACCATAATTAGTTTGATAAAATGTATGATTTGTGTACTAATATCACTGCTATTACACAACATCTTCATTATTATTATTATTATTATTATTATTATTATTATTATAATATAATAATAATAATAATAATAATAATAATAATAATAATAATAATAATAAAAATAATGGTAATAATAATAATAATAATAATAATAATAATAATAATAATAATAATAATAATAAAGTAGTTGTGTAACAAGTAGGAACATGTCCTATAATTTTCTCACATTCTAAATGATTTTATATATATATATATATATAAATAAAAAATCCAAAAGCTAAAACACTATAATTTACTGAAACACTCTCTTGGGTCCAAGACAAACCCTGCACTAATGGCCTCAGATTAAAACAGCACTTGATTTAAAATAATAAATAAAATGAACGTATTAAATGCAAGGCTCTCAGTTGCATATTAATTACCTTTCTACATGCTCGCTGTTCTCTACAAATTTTCCAAGCAACATTTTTAATCACGTCTGCATTTTTACCAATGCAGACCAATAACACATTTCCAGATAAACGCTCTGTTTCTATACTTGATGAAAATGATTTTCAGAAGTAATGAGGAGTGTTAGAAGGGGGACAGAGGGGGTCTGAAATCTTGCTGGTAGCTAAATGTCCGCTTTCAAATGTCACAGTCTCCACAGCCTGGTACCAAACTGTAAATTACTTTTGCAAACCATTCCATTCACCAGCACATTCCTGATTTTCATCCGGGTAAATCAAATTTCATTTTGTGATGTTAATAATCACAATGTTTTCTGGACCACAAGCACTTCAACTTTCATTTTGCTCTTTCATTCAATTACAGTACCACCATCATCTGAGGACTGTGCGTGAATGCTATGACAACACAATTCATGATTATTGATAACTGATGTTTTGTTGTTGTGGGTTTATGAAGTTAACAGTGGCGATTGTCATTGTACGCAAAGAAATAGCAAATATTTGTTTCTTAAAAAAGAAAAAAACACAGGATGTTAGCTAGACAATCCAATATTATAATACAATTAATTACTGAAGGGTTAAGTTTAGGATTTGACTTTGGGTTAGTTATCTGCAGTTATGCATAAACTACTGTTATTGAATGTTGCGTGTAACTGTTACACAATGTTGGGTGTATTTAGCTACAAAGTAACTAGTTACTGTATTTAAATTACACTGTAAAAAAATAATATGACAAAAAGTCAAGACAATATTTTTATAAAGTTTAACTTATTTTAATAACAACTTTCAATTATTTTATTTCTTTTTAGTTTAACAAGGTTTAACTTAACATTTTTACTCAGTTTGACTAATGTAAGTTGAGATGACTAGAAAATATCACTTGCTTTAACTAAACAATTTAAGGCAGTAAGATTTTTTTTCCAATGAAATAAGGTAAAGTGAGGGAACACTTTTCCTTTTTGGAATTTAATTAATTATTAAAATTTAATTACAGTTACTTATAATGTATGAGTCTTAAATAATGTAAATAAATTGATCAGTTCTGTATAAATCAATTCAGAGAAACTGAAAACTATATTTTTTTGTTATTGTTTTTTGTTATTCTGATATTTTGCATAATAACTCAGTTTTCAAATAAAGGTTATTAGATTTGTCAGACAATTGCACATGCTTAAGAAACAAGTAATTGAATGAGAAATCGAATTAAGTCAATGGTCAATATGTCAATGGCGTAATTATATGGATCTAGAGTTGTGTGAGTTATTCCAAACAAGCAATCAATTACTAATTATAAGTAAATATAATAAATAATTGTATTTAAATTACTTTTCTAATTATTTTGTCTGAAAAAATGCTTAATTACTCAGTAAGTATTTGAATCAATACTACTTAAAAATATATAAATATCAATGCATAAACAATATAAATTAAACTTTTCTTTTTCAATTTGAGTCAAACCAGACCTTTTAGTAAAAAAACACTTGACACACATTTTTGAACATTATATAAAACATACAAAATATTACTAATAATAATAATAATAATAATAATAATAATAAATAATGTCCCATATAATGACACCATATTTCAAACTCATTCATTTTCTGACAAACCTAATCACCTTCATTTGATTTTTAAAATAAATAAATAAATAAATAAATAAAAACAATTACTCTGTTTCTCTGAATTGATTTTTACACAACCTGTTAATTTATTTACAATATTTAAGACACGTACATTATAAGTAACTGTAATTAAATTGCAAAAAAAAAAAAATAACTGTTGGTTATTTTTTCTGTGGTGATGATACAATTTCATGTTAGGCAGCTTTACATGCATTTATATATACAATAGTACATATTACTTCCTTCATAAGCAAGGATGTACAGTAATTGTGATGTAATTGGTGTTATTGGTTTGTAACCAAACCAAAACAATTTTAAATTGCTTATATATGAACTGCTACCACCATTTACTTAATTATGATAATACAAATAAATTAATAAATTAATAAATTAATAATAATTACTCTGTTTTTCTGAACTGATTTATACACGTTTTTAAAAAAGAATTACCTTACATTTTTAGTGGAAAAGTAATTTAATTACAGTTATAGTTACTTTGCAACTAATTACACTCGTTATTTATTTATTTTTGATACATAATGTTTAAACATCTGTAAGTGTTTATTTTTTTATTATTAAACCTACAAGGTTTGACTCAAATTGAAAGAATTAAGAGTTTAATTTAAATTGTTTATGCGGGGTTCGATCCGCATCCCAATTCCAACGCCATACAAGGTGAGCTACCGAGCACACTGATCTCACTGGAAAAGTCATCCATACAGTGGTAAGTGGTCAGTAGTAGTGTGAAAAGGAACAGATGTTGTCAGCGACATCATACCGCCCCGTAGCATTTGTTTTACACAAAAAATGGTTGTATGCTTCTCATCAGATCTTCTGACCAATCAAATGCCCTCTAGTACCTGCAAGACGTAGTTTAAATGCAATCGAACATTGTTACAGGGGGTTCACTTAAACGCTTGCATATATAAGAGACCTTTAAACTGTATCACCACAGTGGTGATCTGAACTCTCCAAGTTTATTATCCATAATTATGCATAGAGCAGTTCGCTGCACTGGTGTAGCTTTATCAACCTGAAATCGTCTATGCTGTCTTATTGTTTTCTCAACATGGCCTGCTTGCTTGGTTATATTTCAGCACACTAAACCTGCTATAGATTTTTGGGAAACAAAAAAAACAAAAAAGAAAACGAGCATGTATGGTTTGCTTGGTTTCAGAGATGCACATTGAAATGCCTCCTGTGCTGTCTTTCACAGGATGTGCTAAAGGCAGGCATTACTTTTGTATCAAATAACTACTAATCTATCACAAACATTACGCTACTGTACATTTGTGATACTTTCGATAATTTCAATATATTTAGATCAGCCCTAGTGTTATACATTGCTCTCTCCACTAATGACACCTATGCGTGACTGCTGACATAAAATAAAGGATCGGGCTTCATACAACCCATGCTGAACAATTAAAAACATGCATTGATTGGCCCTGATACCGATGTTTGTGATTGGTTCAGGTCATCTCTAAATGGTGAAACTGAAAGCTAATTCATTAGTAAACATGAAAACATGAAAATGAGAAAATGAGACAAGGGTGTGCTTGTGTGCTGTGATATAGTTTGAGTTGTGATGTGTGTGTGGTATGTGTGTGCGAACGGTCGCAATGATTAGTGAAGTGCTGATTAACTGATGAGATTCATCTGTGCTTGTGTGTGTAAAAGAAAGGTTGATTGAATGTGCTCAAGATATCTAATTACACTGTTGCCCACCAAAGGTACAACAGTGCCAGAAAGAAAAAAATGAAGTTTTAAAGAATTATTGAACTGTGAATTATTGGCACAGTGACATAATTACGCCCTGTCATATTTCTCTCCCAAACCAAGCTCCTCAAAGGCTTTCAAGTGTTGACTCAATGAGCTGGTTTCTACAATACTTCTAGACCTTCTAAAGTAAAAGCTTTTTTTTATTTGATAATCATTTTTTACAGATTCACAGATTGGAAGGACTATTAAATCTGGCCTCCAAGTATATTACTAATGTACTTGTAATTTTCCAGACAAACACAGAAAGTCTTTTCCATTGCACATCAGGGAATGTCCACTTTTTTAATATAATTTTAAAGATGCTCAAACATTGGCACAGATTCTCATGATTAAAATGGACAGTTTTTTGTTTTTTTGTTTTGTGTTTTATTTTACAAACTACACATTACAATAAATATGAAAATAAAGAGTAGAAAAATAAATTGAAAGCAAAAAAATAAATACAAATTTGTCAAAATAAAAATAATAATAGTTATTTTTCTATATTTGTAAAGTAATTATTACAAATCACAATACCAATGTTTTATACAGAATAAATCAATATTTGATGGAATAACCTGGACTTTGAATCACAACAAAGGCAGAAAACAACACACACACACACACACACACACACACACACACACACACGCACACACGCACACACGCACACACGCACACGCACACACGCACACACACACACACACGCGCGCACACGCACACGCGCACATACACGCACACGCACGCACGCACACACGCACGCACACACACTCACACACACAACAAATAAAGAAATAATAAATAAAAAATATTTATTTATTTATTTTAAATGTTTGCTTGCTTGTTTGATTTTAAATATCACAATTACCACTATTTATCCATCCTACACAGTCTAGCTAAAGGTACCACCCAAATGAAATCTCCAGTGATCTACTGTCTTCCACTGACAGTAATCCAGTTGAAACCTGACACTGGCTTCAAAACCTTCTCAAATCCACTCCACTTCCATCAGGACTCTGTTGCCCTTTTAGCAGGTGGCTTATTCTGGCTCAAGAGTGTGGACTTCAAACTGTCCCTGTCTACATTTCCTGTATCCCTTGACATGGAGCAAAAGCCTCCCTTCATGTCAGCGCCGCCCCGTTTCCTTCACCCCAGATGGCCAGGGATGTCTATAATTGTGTGCTTAATGGTGATTAGAAAGTTCTATATTTTTTTTATAAATCTTCTTTACTTTTACCTTAAAGTTCAACTGAAGTGCCTCGAAATGTATCTTTGTTCAACGTCTTTGTCAGAAGATCCAGTGAGAAGCTGAAGTTAATGTAGATGCCATAAAACATTGATTCTTAGAAGCTTTGAACGTTTATATCTTCTAAATGCAAATTGTGTAACTAGTTTGGTGCAAACTAGATTATAGATAACACTAACACAATAAGAGTAACACATTGACACAAAAAAGTGTGTATATGAAATTTCAGCTCAAAATACCCCGACATATATATATATAACTTTTTGAAACTGCCCTTTTTGGCTATGATCCAATTTTTTCTGTTTTGGTGACTTTTGCTTTAAATTCAAATGAGATGCTACAAACATCTATGCATCACCATAGCGGCAGATTAAAAACAGGACTAACGTTGTCTCTGTGAAAAGCTGAAAATGTCAAAAGAAGTAGCGCAGAAGAAGGTAGTCTATGGAGATTACAGTGTTCATTTTTATATCATAAAACTCAACATTTATAATGTCACTTAGTTGCTGACATTATCTTCGACAGATACAGTGTGAAAACTATAATGACGGACGGCCGCTTCTGACTTAGGTCTGTCTACGCTAATGGGTGGGACTTTCCCTCCCCCGATGACATGTACAAAGGGAGAATGTCAATCAAAGTGTTTCTCAGACTGTTATTATGAAGTGTGATTATAAAAAAATGGAATTAAGAATTTTTTTACCATTAGAGGCTAGCTATATTCGCACACTATCACCACACACTTATAAAAGTGATTTTCCATTACAGGGTCACACCAAAACACATTTTTTTGAGATGTTGACAGTCATATATATGTCCCACATTGCTAAAAACACTATTAGGACACATATATTTCACTAAAAAGTGAAAATTGGTTGTTTTTGCATTATTTAGAGCAAATTAGTTTTTCCGGTTTGAAAAGAAATTTTGAAGCTACGTCATGGCCATGAGATCCTTGTGTAAATTCCAGCGTGGAGACTGGATGTCTGTACCGGTCGGTACAACGTGACGTCTTTGAGTTTTCAGCATTAATTCATGAGAATAACTTGGTTCGAATCAATCAGTATGATCTATTGTGAATGAGGAGCAACTTCATTAATATGCATGATATAGCTTCGAAGACGCTATAACGCTATTGTATTTCGCTATTGTACGCTTCTGACGCTATTGTAATTCAAACAAGTGGAAGTAGAAATCCAAGTTTAGAGACATGGGTCATCAGTGTTGTGTTTATAAATGTGCCGCAGCAAAGGTTTTGTTGCCATTTTCCCGCTATGAGAGCACAGCTCATGTGTGGACCCACATTTGTGGATTATAGTGGTCTGCTAACACGCGACAAAAATATGTTTGTAAGGAAAAAATTTTACCCGAGAGCTTTTCACATCTAGAAATGGTGAAATCCGGATTTGCCACTCGTCTCCTTTAAAAAAAAAGATGCAGTTCCAGTTCGTGTTGATTGTCCTGTCTCTACAGATTTGGTAAGTGAGCAATGTTCTTTGTTTGTGTTTATTCAGATGGCAAAGTTAGTTAGTATCGTCAGCAGTACTCTTTCAATTTTTAAATACATACCTTAGTCGAAATTATTTAGTTACTAAGTTTACAGAATGTTAATATAACTACAACATTATGGACTGAAAGATCCGCTGTAAATGCTGCTCTCTGAACGTAAACATGTAAACACCTTAATCAAACTATTACCGTTGTGTAGGATTTTCGCCGCATATGACTTTCGCCGCATTTTGTGACAGGATAGTCTATACACACACGGCTGTTTGACACTATTCTCTGCACCTACCGAGTCTCTGCATCTACAGAGAAATGCGGAGGTTTTTTTTTTTTCTCCCATTCAACATGCGGTATCAAATTCCATTAAAATTACACTCTTTCAGCAGTTCCTCACATCCAATATCTTGTTTGTTAAGGGGGACATGAATGAAACGTCCCTGAATGAAAGTGAAAGTGCCAAACTGCAGTTAAAGTCGACAAATTAAGAATGAAACACCCAAAATTACATGAAACTCCGGAGGAAATGTGGATAGCGTGGTGACCCGATGACGTTAATTGATCTATGTGCTATAACATGTAAAAAGGGATCATAAAAGAAACATTCAAAAAGCAACTCACGTAAACACCTTAATCATATTATTAGCTTATTAAAATTAAGGCAAATAATTTGATTACCGATGTCCATGTAAACACTATCTCCCCTGCGTCCGTGCTTGTGTTGCCGCTGTAAAAATCAGCGTGTGCATGTACTGAAACTCCCCTTTTCATGCAAACCCTTCCCTCTTTCGCCACTCGACACTCTCACCTAAACAAAGCTGGACTCACCCCCTTTCCTGACTTTTTTCAAACTAGAGGTGTGGAAACACCCTGCTGAGACAGGAGGTTTCATGGCCCTTTAAAGTTGTACATTCTGACAGCAAAAATCTGTTGATCAAAATGTAAAAAATGACCATTTTAAGAGATAAAAACGTTTTTTTATATTAAAGTTTGATGACTTCTCTTCCAAAATGACATTAACATAAAAAAAACAAAGCTCTACACATATAGGTTTGTGTCATAAAGGCTGTACACAAACAAATATTGGTCTACATGAAAAATTGTATTAGGGGTCAATTTTGACATGCATTTTTAACATTGCAAACTGCAAGACATTTTTACACTACAAAAACTACAGGCACACTCACACACTGGGACACACATGCACACTCTATACAGAAGTTATATGAATGCTCAGAGCAAAAAAAAAATGATGTTTTGATCTCAGTGAAAGTCTGATAGAAAGTGAACAAATCTTTTCATCCTGCGTAAGTTTTGTGCATCTCTTTTTTAGCTTCTCTATTCTCTTTAAAAAATCTGTTTCCCTCAGGCCAGCTCTCTTCAAATGACATTGAGCTAGTCATTTTGTTCTTTTGGTGTCTGGTCCAAGAGGTTTTCTTTCTAGCATACGGTCAAGGTCCCTTAGAAATCTTCACAACTGCTCGGAATGACGTGCTTTCGAACTGTGAGACCTACAACACCTATGAAGGGGGTCAACAATGATGAGAACACATGCTACAATGGGAACAGGTTGTGTCACACTTTTCAGTTACAAAAAAGTTTTGAATGTCACCAGAGAAACAGACAGGTGACTCTTCTTTTGAAAAGAAGTGAATAAATGCGGATGGCATATATAATTTCAGTGGAGTCAATTTAAAAAATGCTAATTCAGCATACTACTACTACTATTACTAAGATGATAATAATAATAATAATAATAATAATAATAATAATAATAATAATAAT
>CAIGQV010000785.1:2227000-2258592 GCA_903798115.1 Danio jaintianensis | reverse complement strand
TATCTATCTATCTATCTATCTATCTATCTATCTATCTATCTATCTATTTTAATGTATTTATTAAAATAAATTATCAGCATTCATATGAATAAATGAATGAATGAATGAATGATTGAATCGTTCGTTCGTTTTTTCGTTCGTTCTTTCCTTCCTTCCTTCATTTACTGGAAGGTGTCCATACATGAGCATACAATACTTGTATTTAATAATTGTATATAATTAATAATTGTATTGATTTGTTTTGACTGAAAATCACATATAACTCTGTACTTTTTAATGGAAAAAGCTATACAATCCAATTTTCTTTATATTTGATTTTGACTTCTACAGTACGTTCTAAGTATATCTGGAGAAACGGAACATCTTCAAGCTATCTAATAATTTTTATGTATTAATTTTCTTTACATGGCTATGTAATACAATTAAGAAAATGACAACAGTTTTCATTAGCAGTTAATATATAGTGTAAAGACCTCAACAAACTGTAGCAACACCAATATGGAAATTATTATAAACAGCAACAACAACAACAACAAGAACCATGAAAAACAAGTAAGTATCACCAAATTGGAAATAAAATACAACTGAATTAGCTAAAATAACCAATTCAACTTTTTCCTAAATGAAATCTTGTTTGAAAATGAAGGTTTGGTTTACATTCAAAACCATTTTGCTTCTCACTGAATTTCGCCTTGTTTAAACAGACACTTCTAATAGAAAACATGGCCTTAAAAAAACCCAAAAACAATCACAGTGTATCTATATGTTCTCCCTCTACCTTCGTCACACAAGTCATGAGACTCTGCAAAACTTTCCCCATCCAATTAAGGCAGGAAAAAGTGAGAAATGGAGAGACAGACGGAATGAGATGGAGAGATGGTGAAAAAAGAGGGAGCAGGAATATCAGCAGTGTCAGGTATAGAAGAACTGAACGTGTCAGAGAGAGAGAGAGAGAGAGAGAGAGAGAGAGAGAGAGAGAGAGAGGTTTATATGAAACTGCCACCTGATTCTTCTCTGCTGAAATGTTAAAGCTGTGCTTGTCACGGAGCAACAATCGCTCCTGCCACATGGAGAGAGAGAACGGATGGAGTGATAGAGCCAGAGAGAGCGGGCGGATGGAACGAGAGAGGTGTAACTGAAAGAGGAAGACAGCATGTGACAAGATTTCAGCAGGCCTGGGGCAGCACAAACTGGCAGAACATACACTCACATAGAGAGAATACCAGCTCTCTCCACTGGAGCTGTAATGAAAACTAAAGTAGAAATGATACACAAATCTTATTCGCAAAGGGGAAAGGTGTGCGTTTTGTTTTGTGTTAGTAATGGTGGATGCAGTGATGACACATGTGTGGCCGACTCAATAGTCTGGCTCCTTTAAAAAGCACATCAAAACAAACAACCAAAACAAACTGAAACGAAACAAAAATGAACTGAACTGAAACGTAGCATAATAAAATGTAGCATAATAAAGCATAATGTAACAACATGTAAGGAAGCGTTATTGTAGCTTAACGTAATGTAACGAAACAAATAATATAAAAAGAAAGAAAGAAAGAAAGAAAGAAAGAAAGAAAGCCTTGCCGATTATTCGAGAAAAGCTTGATTCTAAATACAATCGGAAGAAGTAAATAGCTAAAAACAAACTACAAAGTAAGCCATGATTGCAGCACCCATTAACCTTTTTATAACTCAATTTCAATGTTTTCTTACAACACATTTTCCTTGATTTTCTGACAATAGGTTGCATGAGAGCATGATTATAAACATAATGAGGTTATAAAAGTAACTAATGGCAAATTAGCTTACCTGCTTCATGTAATGACGTTTATGTCCTCAAAAAAACTCTGTAGGCCGATTTAACCACTTATTAGCAACCAAAACATGCAAAGCTTTCAAAAGTTCTCAAGTGGGTGTAACAATATGTCTTAGAATCTAAATAAATTGACCTTGCATTAACCACAGACCATACTTCAAGTATTTAACCGTAAACTCGTTGACTTTGGGATAATGTAATCAGAAGTTGTAAATTGCTAACCGATTTCTGGCTAGCACTGTATTAGCAAAGTCAATTACCTTTGTAAGTCATTTGTAGATTGGGTTTCTGAAGAGAGTACGAAGAAACGTGGTTGTGTAGCTTTATCTATTTATCAGAGAATCATGAGACAGTCAAACCACTGCAAGAACGGCAAGACAAATGGAGTGAGTTTGGAGGCGTGACTACATGTGTGCTTGGCTAATGGCTAATGGAGGCTGCCAGAGTGTTTGGGTAATCATTTTTAGAAATTCTGGAATAGTTATTTTTACAACGTAAAACTTAAAGTATGACTAAACCTTTTGACTTGAAATAAGCTAAATGTACTCTATCCTTTAGTCTCCAGTGTAATATCACGTGAGATAGATTTTGATACATAAACTGACTTCTGTAATTGGTGGATTCACTAAGGGGTTGTTTACACGACAACAACTAAAAGCAGGAAATGTTTTATACTTTATGCCTATTTGTTTAAATGGCTATGTCATTTTGGGACTGGAAATGTATACTGGAAATGTATGTTTTAAAAGTGGGCATTTTTGAAAGCTATGCCATGTCAGTGTAAACGGCCAAAAACTAAAGTGTTTTAAAATGATGACGTCCATTGTGTGTGCATACCAGGTGTTTAGGGGAGTGTAGATAAAAAGCAAGCATAAACAAACATATGCTGTGTCCCAATTCACATACTATCTGTCCTAAATAGTATTTGAAAATAGCATTCAAATCACAGTATGTTGAAATATGTATTCCAAAGTTATTTGGATGGTCAATTATTTCCAGTAGAAATTCAAAGTTCAGATCCTTGTGTACTTTAATGGCTAATTTTACCGACAAAACATTGCACTTTGGATGTGAATTTGATTAGAACTACAAACACGGTTGGAAAAAAAAAAAGTGTTAAACTACAAAAATGGCATACACGTGAGATTGACGGTTAAGAGGAGAGGCTTTGGTAAAAATGTTTGAATTATTCTTAAAATAATATCTAACATACTGCAATATATTTATTTCACGTTTTCCACATTATATTTGATCCGCAACAACAATGTGAACTGTTATAAAGACTTTTTTATAAACTTCTGAACGTATAATTATCTAAACATCTGAGGAGATTTCTATGCATGAAAGACCAGCGAAAGACAAATTAACCTGCTACTGCTTCTTTAATATGGTAGGAAATTAAATATATAAAATAAATAAATAAAAACTAAATATATAAATAAATATAAAATAATGTGGATGAAAAGGTGTGGATTTACATCACATTACAACCAAAAGCGGAGATGCATCTTGCCGCCACTGTCGAACAGTCAATGCCACAACATCACTTTCCTACAGGTACTGTTCACTAACAAAGTGAGAGTGGCAAATACTGGTATGGCATAGGTAATATAGCATTTTTGACTGTTTTTGCAGATATATGTAAACACAGACTGATGCCACATAGAAAATGTTGCCGTGTAGGTTTGAAACTTTTTCAAAACAGTAGGGAAAGACTTCTCCATTTTTGCCTACTTTGTGGTCGAGCAGAACACTCACAAGCCATGGTTGCATCCACCTATTTTTAGCATTTTTGGCGTCTCGCATTGAAAAATGGATGGAAATGCTAAGATGCATGTAAGTTCTGAAAATAGCGTGAAAAACTGAGCAGGACAAACTTTTATCTGACAATAGAAAAAGATGAATAAACTATGATGGAAACCCATTTACCGAATACATTCCAGCATATGATTGCATAAGTAGACTAAACAGTGAACCTAGTTCCCAGGATTAGACCATTTCTTTTCTCTTGGATAGAAACTATTTTATTCGCAAAT
This sequence comes from Danio jaintianensis, assembly GCA_903798115.1. Lineage (NCBI taxonomy): Eukaryota > Metazoa > Chordata > Actinopteri > Cypriniformes > Danionidae > Danio > Danio jaintianensis. The sequence continues at coordinate 2,254,743 of CAIGQV010000785.1, read as the reverse complement.
GATTTATTTAGAGTTAATTCACGACTTTGGATGGAAACTTAGCTACAGTTACAACATAACCCCTGCCTCATTCAGTAAACAGAAACCACATCAGATCACACATTGAAGTTATTTCAAATATTCAAATTACATTTTATTGGAGTAAAAATATCATGCTATATAATAGATTTTGCATTTTTATATTTTATTTTTCAACTTCTGTTTCTGTTTTAACAAAATGTATTCAAATATTTATTTTTCACCTAAATTACAAAGCACAGAAATGAAATGATGGTGCATAAGAATGGACACTTTGAATGGAACTATTGGGGATGGTGCCAATAGCAATAACAGCCAATAATCAACTATTCTGACTCTAGTCCAGTGGGGGGTGGGGCATTACAAGGTTAAAGTGAGTTTGATGAGCAGACACACTGGCATGTTAAATCAGTATCACTAACATCTCAGTGTTTTTAGAGAATGTTATATTATTTATGTGTATCTGTTAATCAGATGTCAGGGTTTGTATGGGTGCTGGAAATCCTTGAGAATGCATTTTAATGGAGTGTTTTCAAGGTTTGAAAAGTGCTTAGATTTTAGATAAAGTGCTTGAAATGTCATTGTGTTGCCTTCATAATATTTGATCTTACTAAATAAAGGTAACACTAATTAACTATTTAAAATAAAATACAAATTTCTTTGCATAAAATGAAACCTCTGGAGTGCAATGCAAATCTGCATCCATTTTTTAAGCAGTGGGAGAAGACAAAATGTATGGAGATTACCACTTTATGAGTAAAAAATGCTATAACTATAATCAATATGAATTTGATATGAAAGATGACACATGTACCGTAAGAGTAAATGAGAGTAATTCAAACATGCCATTTCCCAGTAGACTACTATACTATAGAATACTATAACAAATAGCATCTGATATAATGTGATGGAATTTGTATGTATGTATATACAGTATATATGTTTGCCACACTGGTAAGGAAAGTGCTTGAAAAGTGCTTAAATATGACTTTATGAAGAGGTAAAATCCCTGAGATCTGCACAGGACTCGACTTGAAAGGACATTAGAGGATGGCATCCCAATTCTTGAAAAATAAAATGATAAAATGCATGCACCATCCCCTGTACCACCCCCTTTTGAGGAATAACTGTGTATTATGTAAAACTTAGCATGCAAATGAAACATTCAAATTTAGGAACTAAACAGCAGCATTTGGCCATACAGAACACACTAATAAATAATCTGTGCACAAGCTCACAGTTATTTATCATTTGTTTAAAATGGCCAAGTTCAATCCCAAATTTTGCTGTTCTTTAAAAAGTAGAAAACAGAAAGTGCACTTTTTCATTGATAAGTGTTTGAAGACATTTTAAGACATCTAAATGGCAACATTTCAGACACGAAAGAGAAGAAGGGGTGTCATTTTCATCTTTTTTTTATTTAATCTACAGTTGTAAGTTTGTATCACTGAAAACTGGGGGCCTCAAATGGTCAATTGGAACTAAGGTTGAGCTAATAGACGATGTAATTTTTCATTGCTGAAGGCTAACAGACATCACAATGATCCGGTATCATGATTCCCCAACCCTTCCCCCACGATTACATCAGCTACAGCAGCAATCCCCCCACAAAAACACAATGGCCCTGTTTACACCCGGTATTGCAACCCAGTCTTGCAGGTTTTTTTTATATAGTCCCACAATTTAATTATCAATTCGTGTTCACAGACATGGGATTACAATTTTTTTGGTGCTTCTCAACACAACTTTTATCCTAGCGTATTTTAATTGGCAGTTTATTTTGTATCTTCTGACTTGTCATAAACACACATAGTTTTATTCTGTTTCGTCAAAAATATAGCTCCACACAACGCGGGAGAGGAATATTGCAGCGTTTCCCCCACTCAATAAATTGCATATACAATAGTCGTGATTTCTATAGATATTACAAAATACAGTTAGTGTTCTTTATATATAATAATAATTGTGCAGTAAAAATCTGATATTGTGACTGCCCTAATTCAAATATAAATTCTATATAGTTTTACACAAACATATGCAAACCGTGAGCTGATTTTCACAAGTAATTACAGTTGTTAATATATTCATATTATTCATGTTTTTTAGGGTGGGATCTGAGAAATTCTTACTGCAAATCTGTGACATAAGGTGCATCCATGCATATTAATGCAGTCGGTAAAATATGCAGTGATACAAAGGGAAAAAAAAGTGCAGAAAGCACATCTTGCAAGTCAAAAGAGAAACTGGCTTAAAATAGACAGTTATACAATGATCATTTAAACAGGAAATAAATAGAGCAAACTTGTAAAATAGAAAGAGATTCAGACAAGACAGACATTTCAATATTTGTTGGAAGTTCTTCCTCCTGTGTTTTACAGCTGACACAGGCAGCTCGGCTCTGTTCTGGGAACTCGTAGGAAGAATGAACGCTTTGTGCCTCTTCAAAAGAGTATCGTGTTATTAGCACTGGAACACACTTACACGCACACAAATACACATGGAACGAGATCTATCAGACTTTAACCTTTCATCATTCCCGCTCTAAACAAAGTTGCCGACTCCCACTCCATGTTCAATCCTCACAGCTTCCACACACAGTCAAGTCCCTCCGCAAAACCTTCCCCTCATTGGGGGAAGAGCATATTAAAATGTACAAATAAGATCATACAAACTAATAATTAGCAACTAAATCCAATATATATATATATAGATGCATATAGATATATATATATATATATATATATATATATATATATATACATATTTAGGCATGTAGACATGGTCAAGACGATCTGCTGCAGTTCAAATTGGGGAGCATCAGAATGGAGAAGAAAGGTGATTTAAAAGACTGGTTGTTGGTGCCAGACGGGCTGGTCTAAGTATTTCAGAAACTGCTGATCTACTTGGATTTTCACGCACAACCATCTCTAGGGTTTACTGAGAATGGTTCGAAAAAGAGAAAATATCCAGTGAGCGGCAGTTCTGTGGGCGCAAATGCCTTGTTGATGCCAGAGGACAATGGCCAGACTTGTTCGAGCTGATAGAAAGGCAAAAGTAACTCAAATAACCACTCGTTACAACCGAGGTATGCAGAAGAGCATCTCTGAATGCACAACCCGTCGAACCTTGAGGCGGATGGGCTACATCAGCAGAAGACCACACCGGGTGCCACTCCTGTCAGCTAAGAACAGGAAACTGAGGCTACAACTTGCACAGGATCACCAAAATTGGACAATAGAAGATTGGAAAACTGTTGCCTGGTCTGATGAGTCTCGATTTCTGCTGCGACATTCGGATGGTAGGGTCAGAATATGGCAACAACAACATGAAAGCATGGATCCATCCTGCCTTGTATCAACGGTTCAGGCTGGTGGTAGTGGTGTAATGGTGTGAGGGATATTTTATTGGCACACTTTGGGCTCATTTGTAGCAATTGAGCATTGTGTCAACACCACAGTCTACCTGAGTATTGTTGCTGACCATGTCCATCCATTTATGACCACAATGTACCCATCTTCTCAAGGCTACTTTCAGCAGGATAACACACCATGTCAAAAAGCGTGAATCATCTCAGACTGGTTTATTGAACCTGGCAATGAGTTCACTGTACTCAAATGCCCTCCACAGTCACCAGATCTCAATCCAATAGAGCACCTTTGGGATGTGGTGGAACTGGAGATACGCATCATGGATGTGCAGCCGACAAATCTGCAGCAACTGCGTGATGCTATCATGTCAATATGAACCAAAATCTCTGAGGAATATTTCCAGTACCTTGTTGAATCTATGCCACGAGGATGTTCTGAAGCCAAAAGGGGGTCCAACCCGGTACTAGTAAGGTGTATATATGAATTGTTGTCGAATGCACTTAACAACCTGTGCGTGTGGAAATTGTGTTTTTGTCGTAAAAATCAGTACTCTCAGTTAAAAAAAAAAATCCCACATGATTTTTTTAAATGATTTTTTTTCCCACACATTTAAATATACAGTTTTTGGATTGCCAGAGAAAAACAGCCAAACATATTGTTTGTCAAGAAATGTAATTTAAAAAATTTGCTTCAGGAATTAAAACACGACTTGGAACAAAGTTCAACTAGGGTGAGTCACTTAATACCAAGTCTTCCAAACTTTTTCAACCCCTTAATTATTGTTCTATAGCCCTGTCAGAACTTTGAGTAACCCCGGTTTAGCCTGCTACTGGGGACCAGATGTCCTGTATTTCCAAGCATAGTTCTGTATTTCAGCTCAATTTTTTGTGCCCTGCAATAACAACCTAATCAAAGATAATCAAGCTTAGAACATCTTAGAACAACATTACCAGCCATTCACATTCGTTATTGATTAATTTTCAGTAAGAGAAACCAAAACATGCAGAATCATGCTGAGTGATACAACTGGACCTTATTTTCATCCCACAGTGTATGATCTGTTCTCTTGAGTCAGTTTTCATAATGTACATCTTGTGGACAATTATATGAACACAAAAAAGGCATCTGATCTGAACGCATGGGTGCAGTCAAGTTCTAAAGTTTGTTTTGCATGTAAAAGGCTTTTGATGATGTCTTGAGGTCACATATATTAAGCTTGTTTATATTATAAATATGCCTATTATTTGGTTATAAAATAATACTATATGTTTGCTCAATATGTGTCACATAGCATATTTTGTTTTTTTTATGAAGTAGGCTAACTTTGACATCATGAATATTGATTATATAGATGGATGGATGGATGGATGGATGGATGGATGGATGGATGGATGGATGGACAAACCAAATAATAGCTGTATGGATAGATGGTAGAATGGTTGGATGGATGGATAGATGGGTGGATGTATGGATGGATGGATGGATGGATGGATGGAAGGAAGGAAGGAAGGAAGGAAGGAAGGAAGGAAGGAGCCAACAAATTAATGAATGAATAGAGAGATGAATGAATGGGGGGTGAAATCCTCCCACCCCAGATTTAAAGCCTTTATCAAAAATATAATCATTTAAAAAGTGTTTAGATGTAAGCAGGTAGCATTCTAATTACACTTTAAATACAGTATTACATTAATAAAGAGTATAAAAATGAAATCAGAAGACTTAAAAACATGTCTTAAGTCTAGCACACCTCTCAATTGAATGTTTCATTAATACAGCTAGACAATTCCCAACCCATCTAAACCTGGATTATGCCAGCAGGCTATATTTAAAACATCTTCTCCTGTTAAGTAAGGGTAAATGTCAAACGGTAGACATATTTCACCTATGAAACGACCTGTTAAATCAGTCAGCCACCTTAATAAATGTACGCGCATGCACACACATGAGGTCACACATATGAAACGTATACAGCCGATGACAAACCGAATCAGATTCATCACCCAGAAATACAAATCTACTCTATATATTTGCTTATATATTATTATAAGCACGAACGGTCCACAGAGACGTGTTCAGATGTGGATTATTTTCCTCCAGCGTTCGGCCTCTCTGCTCTCGGCCAGCAAATTAATTTAATGGCCTTTATCATCTTCACATCAAACTCTCACCTTGTCGACCCTGGGTCACACCATCATTCTTACGCTACAAAATACACTGGCACACAAAAAACAGCGCTCTGTGTGTGAGTGCGAATGAGCATCTGCGTCTTTTTGCACATCCCATCGATACAATGTGACAATCTGACATTTTCTGCTCCGTGTTCCGTGCTGAAAAGGTAACTCACCGTGAATGTGATCATCTCAGCTATTCAGCATTGCTTTGAAGACGAAGGAGGAAAAAAAAATAGCTCAGCCGTTACACCTCCCAAAGCTGGCACTTACACATACAGATCTCAACTATAAAAAGCCAAAAAGCGACTTTAACGCAATCAACGATTCTAAGTGATTCTGTTGCAGCCCCTTTAGATTCACTTATGTGACTCAATCTAACACACTTTACCCTCTACTCACTTGATCTGAGTCAGATTTGACACTTGTGATGCAGGAAAAAAGGCCTTTATACTGTTTTTACACACCTATAAATGCCATGAAGTAGGAATGTCGATTATAGCGCAGGTCTCTGCAGCTCCGTGGACTCGGCGGGAGGGAGGCATTTCGCTAGTGCACTCCAGGTGGGCAAAGATTTGTGCGTGGGGCTTTGGAAGGACTAATTAGTATGTACTGGGCAGGGGGCGATGAGCCACAGGTGCTGTGAAAGTTGGGGACACATCCTGTCAACCTCTGCTACACTTTAATTAACACACACACATACACACGTACACTAACTACCGCCATCATGCTAGTCACACTCCACTAGTATCAACAGTCAATCCATATATTTGGATGTTGTTCAAGGTGCAATAAGATTGTCTTCAGAAACAATATTTTCTATTATGATGGTTGAACGTCTCTTCACATCCTGATAGCAACCATTTAATTGTGTGGTTCAAGTGTATTTATATGTACTTTACTATTCTGTGGAAGGTGTAGGACCAAGACAAGTTTGTCCAATCAAAACCATCAGTCCACACATTATGATAGGCTGTCCTGCCTGCCTTTCAAAATGTATAATTGCATACCTCTGCGTACGGCATTTAAGGATTACATCATCTGTGCATTCACAGATGCAGTTTAAACAGAGAATAGCAGACAAACGTCAACAACCTACTTTTGTTTCTTAGGTTTGGTATTGTAATTTCTAACTTTACTAGTACTAAAGTTTTCTTTCTGTGTTCAGGAGGCGTGGCTTCAGATGGTGATTACAGGGTTGAACGTTGGCTTTTAGTGCCATCATAAATTACAATTATTGTTAATAACTGTTATAATTGTTAATAAATTACAATTAAACAATAAAGTAGTCAAATTAATAATTGTTTCCACCATTACAACCCAATTAACCATAACTGACAATAACATGTGGCATTATACAATTAATGTATAATTCTCAATTGAGCTAAATTGTTTATTTAATCTAAAGAAGTTCACACACCGGATGCGCCGCTCGGCTACGCGCCATGAAGAGCCATGCATTTTAGAATTCTAAACATAGATTTCTATCAGGGTACGCACACCGGCGCTGCAAGTCGGCGGCTGTCCGCAACGCCCAGCTATGACTCAGGACACTGTTCATATTTCTGCCGTGCCACAGAGCGCCATTTGCATAGTTTCATATTAAATAACATTCGAATATGCGCATCTGGTGTGCGATGGTGTGGCGTGTGTTGCATTTATCAGCATTACATTTGAACTATGCTATAGCTAGCACCTGCTAAATGCATGAAAAAGATATAATATAAAGAATGTGTAGTGCAAAAAGCACAATACAAATATAACTAAATTTATTAATACCCCAGCGTATACAGCTTGTGTATGCTCGCAGCTGTGGCAGAGTAAAAGTGTGTTGTTTTCAGTCTCTCCAGCTAATTTGATCTCAGGTTTAGTGAGAAGCAGAACTAACTCAGTGAACCGTCAAACAGAGCCTTATCAAATTATTTGATACACACTCACTAGCTACACTAGCTCTGACATTTATGAGAGCTTGATATTAGAACAACAAAAAAATACATTAATACACTTTATTAGCAGTGATGTATTATCTAGGTACCACAGATGCTCCTTGTCATCATGTTTAAACTGAAATAAGTGACTAACATTCTGTTTACTTCTGATAAATGGAAATTTCTAGATTTTTTATTGTTTTAGGTTTAGTGTTCACATTTCAGCTGATGTTAGCATGTTTCAGGTTAGCCAAGTAGCCATACTATAATAACATAACCTAGCCTAATGCTACTGTTTGAAACAACCAAGGCTCACAGGAAATAAATGCCTTAGAAAACATTTTGCAAAACGTAAAATACATTGCTCAGAGTATGTTTTGTTGCACGTTTCAATGACAAATCCACTAGAGGGTGCTATCTACATTTTTTGCAAATCTGAAATATGTTAAAGTACTTTTGTTGTATGCTTATGATACCCATCCTTCTTTTACACATCCATGAAAATGCAGAGCTTGTCCTACAGATTACCAGCGAACCACTCATCTAAACCCATCTCTAAACCCAAATAATAGTGTTTTTTTAAGAGAAAAGTGCACTGCAACCACAGTTTTACCTTGATTTTACATTGCTTCTCTTTCTTTTGTAAAATCGTGCTTTATCGGACTCAAACCAGTGTATTATGCATCACAAGTACAAGGTGAGCTACCAAGCAAACTGACCATACCAGAAAAACTGTCCATATAGAAAGAGATAGGTAAGGCAAATGCATTCGATTACAAATATTAACATTAAGTTGTTTTGTTGTATAAATTTGGTGTTGGGCAAAGAACTGCACAAGAATAATCCTTTATTTGTCGATAATATGAGTTTGTAAATATCATTAGAGTAAAAAGGATTTTTTTTTTTTTTTTTTTTTTTTGTCAAACTGCCCTGTAGCTTTCATTTTACCTAGAAACTGTATGAACGTTTGTTTACATTTTTGCAGTTTCACAAAAATGTAGGCTCAATGTAAATTATTTAGTGTTTGCTTTCTCCGGCTTCAAAAGCTGTCTATAGCATGAGCAAATATCATTTTGAAAAAAATGACAGGCTTGAAATAGGTGGAATGAGAATGAGCCTTTTACTGGAACAAGCCAGTGTGTAAACGAGCTTCAATGAATGAACTAATTCAATTTCTCTCTCAAAACACACGCACACAAAATAATTTTCCATCATCTACTGTTGTAATGATGTAACTTCCAGAAAGAGACACAGAGCAAATCAGTAAATGAACTTGAACAAATCATTTTGGTGAACAGACTTCCACTGAAAAACCACTGAGGTGAACCTTTTGATCTGAAATGAAAGTAGTGATTTTCAAGGTGGTACAATGTTAACTTTAATTAATCCATTTTCAGCAGGCAATCAACCAAACACATTGACAATGAAGAATCACATTTTTTCTCTAATTATCTTTTCTCTAATCACACTTGTAGCATGCAGTGCACAGTGCTTAGGTTTGGGCCAAATGTGCCATTTTAGATCAGAATGTGAAGGTAAATAGATTTTGATTTCATGCTGGCTTTAATGATTGTTTGACCCTTTCAAAGCCAGCGTTTTCCACCACAGATCATCCTCCTGAGGGGTGAGAGTGTGTGTCAGCGGTGAAGATTCTGATCACATTACTGCTACACAATAAAACTGGCTCTCCTCCCAAAGTCTCTCTCTCTATTCTTCTAAACTCCTTCACCCCGTGTTCTCTTTCTATCTCAAATCCAGAGTTCATCCTGTTCCTCATACTCGTTCCCCCTGACCTTTCTTTTATTCTGTCTTCATCATCATCTTCATTTCCTCGCTCTCTCTTTACATATCCCATTTTACTTTTTTGGCTCCATTAAAATGCCTTTTCTATTGATCTGGGAATTGAATCCAAGAGGAGAAGAAAAAAAAAAGTTGAGGTCTAAAGGCCTGTGCACATTGGGGTGGTTTTTGCTCGTAGTTATTTCTGTTGTTTAACACCTCAGAACTTAAGAAAGGGAGCTAATGTCCAAACGCCAGGCCCCAAAGTGTCATTTAAAACATTGTAATTTTTAAAAAAGTGTTGTTTTTTTGTTTTTTTGGTTGGTTGGTTAGATGCACTGCGTTAAAAATTGGTCGATCAATGAGATTGGAGCTTTTGTGCCTCAAGCTGCTGAATTTACAGTAAACATGACTTGGTGGCACATCATATTTTAGAGGTTTATTTCACTTAATTTTCTTTTATAGCTTGGAAATTTTCAGACAAACTTCTGACCATGGGTCTTATTTATAACCTTTCTGTATACACAAAACAGGCCCTAGAATATGCGTACACCATTTTCTACGCAAAAGATTGGATATATAAACAAAAACTTGAAGGAATAATGTGTGCATGTGCACACAAATTCTGAGACATGTGTACGCACATTTTAGAGTTTTGGCGACACAGATGGTGAGCTGAGGGACTGACAGCAGACAAAGGAAAATAACATATTTAATTTAAATATCAATGTAATTTAACCAGTTGCTCATAGGTCACCTTAAATATACAAACCACTTTAAATTATTATTATCATTTCTAATAATTAATGCAGTGTGTTTTTTTTCCCTGTTTGTTTACTTGCAATAACAGTTTAAATAAATAGGATAAAATGATAAAATGAAAATGCATCCATGAAATTACTTTAAACTCCTTTTTTTATTGTCAAGGCATGCACGATATTGGCTTCTTGGCTATTTTAAATAGCATAGGGATATATGCACTGCGACAAATTCTTTTAACATTTAAATAAAAATGTTATAACCTACTTATTACAAAAAAAACAAAAAGTATATGTCAAACGCTCCATTTAAAATAATATGTTAATTAAACATAGCTCTGAAAAACACATGTGGTGTCTTTGGGTTGATTTTAATCATTTGTACAGTAAACTTCAGCAAAGACACTAACAACTGAATCAACAGTCAATGTTGGACCACTAAGAGCAAACTCAAAGTTATCCGCAGATTTCTTTGAAATAAAACTGAACTGACAATCACGCTAATTTACATATTAATGATAGTGCTTCATAGTGCTTTTAAAGTGTTATATGGAATAAAAAATAAATAAATAAATCACACATGTGTGAAATTACTTTATGGAGGAACAGCAATGCAGATTTAGAATTATTGATTTTATTCCCTGAGAATTTACCAAATGTTTCAATTTAAATTCAGCATTTAGTAGTGCTGGGATAGACTGTTTTAAATTTGAGGAAAATGTAATTATATCATCTGCATATAATGCAATGCAGTGTTCTAAAGAACCAATTGTGATACCTGAAATACAGTGCATCCGGAAAGTATTCACTTTTTCCACTTTTTTAAATGAATTTAATCCATTTTGGAATAAGGTTGTAACATAAAAAAATGAATACTTTACGCTATGAATACTTTCCGGATGCACTGTATGTGTGTGATTACGAACTGCCATAGCTAATGGTTCAATCGCTAGTGTGAAAAGCAGGGGAGAGAGCAGGCACTCCTGACATGTACCCCTGTAGCAGGCCCGGATTAAGAATTCAGAGGCCCCTGGGCACATCGTCTTGTAGAGCCCCCTATCCGGCCACACCCCTATAGTTGAATTAAAAAATAAGAATAGTATAATTTTTTTAAATAAAATGTATCTATAAGGTATTGCCCGCATTTTTTAAATAAATGATATATAGTACATATATTTATAGTCTACAAAGATTTTACTTATTTTTAAAGCATACTTTGAAAAAACAAATACTAATAAAACTAGTGAAAATTAATGCATTTCAATATACTTATTCAAGTTCACTGAAGCAGTACTAAAAATATATATTTAAGGGTATTTTTAGTGTATAACTTCTACAGACTTATAATGTATAAGATTTAGATATAACACCTCTCCAATCCAGTTCTATGGATCTGAGTCTTACATCATACACACACTTATTAATGATTCCTACTTGTCTTCCTCGTGATGAAGAGCAGGCAAAAAGCACTTGATTATAAAGCTGAAAGTATCCGAAATCACACAGACCATAGCTGTTCTCTCCTGTCTCTCTCCTCTTCACAGACTTTTTCTGTCTCTCTCCTCTTCAGGGACTTTTTTCTGTCTCTGTCTCTCTCCTTTTTCTGTCTGTCTCTCTCCTATTCAGATACACAATGAGTCCAGTCTGCGCTGCGCTGCTGTTAGCTTCCTCCGCCAGGTTAACATTAGCTTGATAGCTAGCTAACGTTACCATAATGTCTTCTATATGCTCAATCTCCTCATCATGGATCTGTTTGAAGAAGGTGTGTGTATACATGGAACATGCCTCAATAAAGATGCCTCCTCTCCTCTTTTTCTCTCGCGTTTGCTAAATCCACTTGTCCGCTCATTTTGATCTACGACAACTACTACACTACAGTCTGCTCAATTCAGCGTGGGTTATTTCAAAACTGACGTTTCCGCTCTTGACAAATTACAGAATTCTGTTTAGTTAAAAAAAATTATGAAAAAAAATTGTGTGCTTTTTATTGATTATACATGATGTCATTTTCTGACAATTTAAATATAAAGATAATAATAATTATATATGGTGGCGACTATTTGCTAAGAGGAAAATATATAGTTGTTTAAGCAATATGTGCTTTTTTACAGAGAAGGAGGCACCTTTATTAAGGCATGTGACATTTATTAAATGTTCTTCAAACGGAGCCATGAGGTCGGAGAATATGGGTGAAGCAGGTGGAAAATAACTGTTTATAGAATATTTAAAATAACTATTTAGATGCTGTTTATACACATGAAATAGGCTAAACCTTATTAAATAGCCACGAGCCACTTGTGACTTGTATCACATTTTCATTATTTTCATTTTTAAACAAAATTATTTCCCTTCTATTAAAAATAAATGTATTTCCAATCTGATATGTAATGGGGAAAAGGAAGAATGTGTTCATCAGATGCTGGATTCGAGCCGGGTTTATGATTGATTGCGTTAAAACATATTGCCATGCGATTTATGAGCTACGCCTTTCACGCTGCCGTCAGTTTCGCTCTTTAGTTATGTTGTTTCTGACGATCTAACAGTGATGGGCATGAATCACTCAAGCATCCCCACCCTCGCAGGGGCCCCAAGTGCGCACGTGTCCCTGGGCCTGTGCCCATAATGCCCATTGGTTAATCCGGCCCTGCTCTGTAGAGTCAGAACGGGGCAGATATTGTTCCATTTGTTAATATCTCATCTGAAGCATTACCACTCTTATGCAGATTAATTGTCTTCAAATTTCATCAGGAGCCAAAGATATGAATTTTGTTTGACATTATATGTTTTTGACTCTCAAAGTGCCAATAATTGACTTGCATTTTTGAAACATTAAGGATTAAATCCTTCTTTACTATTCTACTGAAAAAAGATAGACAAACAGACAGATAAAAATCATTCTCCAAGTTATTAATGAAATCATTAAGCAACCAAAACTGTTAAGAGGAATCTGAATCATTTGCATGTTTCCGATTCCTACAACGTCTATCCTGTTCTCTTTCATTTTCTCTGTGTAAGGTGTTAGCAGTATAGCCTTTAATGATGTCTGTCTGTCTAGATTATTGGAGGTGATTCTCCTTAATGATCATATGTTAGAGATCTGTTCTCTAAAGGTTCATCGTGTGACACTTAAACACTGATTTGGACCCATGATGAATCAGAGTGCACATCTCATTTGCACATTAATGAATGTGCGTACATAGCCTATGGATTGTGGCATATTACTTGCAAAACCATTCAATATATGCTTGTTTCTGATAACAAATGAGCCATGTTTTTATTTAAAAGGGATAGTTAATCTAAAAATGGAAATCTACATATTATTTGCTCACCCTCAAGTGGTTCTAAACCTTTATGGGTTCCTTTCTTCTGTTGAACACTAAAGAGGATATTTTGAAGAAGGTTGAAAAATGGTAACCACTGACTTCCATTGTAGGAAAAAAACAAATACTTTGGAAGTCAATGGTTACAGGACTCCAGTTTTTTTTTTCAAAATATCTCCTTTTGTGTTCAACAGAAGAAAGAAAGTCAAATAGGTTTGAAAGAAGTGAAGGCTGAGTAAATGATGACCGAATTTTCATTTTTGGGTGAACTATCCCTTTAATTATATTTTGGATAGTTTGAATCTCAATTTATGGTATTAATTATTTAATAGTTATTATATATGTTTTTGTTTGTCATTTATATCGACCAAAGTAACGTTTATTTAAAATTGAGTTCAGCACATTGCATCGATGCATAGTGTGTAATATTATATTGAACATTTTGACAAATCTAGCATTGTAGACCATCTGGTTATTGAATACAGATAATACAGATAAACAAACACTGTGTCCTAACCAGGCATTTGCAATAAAGCTACAAACAATAATTGCTAGTACTTGACCACTGCTGCTGGTTGCCAGCAGTTTATTTGCAATGCTATTATGTTTAATGTATTTTAAAGTATGTTACATAATCAACCCTTTTTAGTTTGTTTGTTTATTTTTCATCCCAGGCTCATTGGAATTATATGCCTCAGCCTACATTTTGTGAAACATCAAATATGTTTCTACATGTACATTTTGTTGGATGCTTCAGATGACAAATCCACTAGAGGGCGCTACATTTTTGCACATTTAAATTACGTTACTTATGTATGTTCTGTGGGCGTCACGGTGGCGCAGTGGGTAGCACGTTCGCCTCACAGCAAGAAGGTCGCTGGTTCGAGCCTCGGCTGGGTCAGTTGGCGTTTCTGTGTGGAGTTTGCATGTTCTCCCCGTGTTCGCGTGGGTTTCCTCCGGGTGCTCCGGTTTCCCCCACAAGTCCAAAAACATGTGGTATAGGTGAATTGGGTAGGCTAAATTGTCCGTAGTGTATGTGTGTGAATGAGTGTGTGTATGGATGTTTCCCAGTGATTGGTTGCAGCTGGAAGGGCATCCGCTGCGTAAAACATATGCTGGATAAGTTGGCGGTTCATTCCGCTGTGGCGACCCCAGATTAATAAAGGGACTAAGCCGAAAAGAAAATGAATGAATGAATGTATGTTTTGTTGTATGCTTCAGATACACATCCTCCTTGTACACATGTATGAGAATGCGGGGTTTGCCGTACAGATTAGATAAGATATAAGATAATAGTGCACTACAACTAGGGCTGCACGATATTGGGAAAATCTGACATTGCAATGTTTTGTTTTTCTGTGATATATATTGCGATTTGAATACAATTTCATCACATGGCTTAAATAGCTATTTGATAAGAATTCAGGCATAGAAATTGCGTAATCAAATGTAAAATAGCACAGCATAGTCTTCATAGTATATGTAATTCAATAAAATGCTTTTATTAAACTTACAAATGGTGCAATTCCTTATGCCTGAATGCCTTAAACTCTCTAAATATGCTCATACAGTCACAGGACTTGCTCCATTATTTATGGTAAATCCACAAATCTTAATCTGAACTGCGGCTCTTGGTCAACTATAACCCTGATTCAACATAGCAGATCCAGCGATGTGACTATTGTGAGTGCACACATTGTGATATTGATGCTAAAACGATATATTGTGCAGCCCTAACTACGACCATGTTTTACTTTGATTTTACTTTGCGTTTATCTCAACAGAAGCAGAAAAGTTGCCCATATGGAGATAGATATGTGAGGCAAACTACAAATCCTAAGCTTTTTGTGGTATTTAGTTGGTGTTCTGCAAAGAACTGCACAAAAATAATCCTTCGTTTGTTGATAATATGTTCACTAATTACACAGTAAATATCATTAGTGTAAAAAAGGAAGAAAAGTTGTTGGCGTCATGCTTGTAGCATTTATTTGACCTGAAAATTGCATTCATTCATTCATTCATTTTCAACCGCTTTTCCGGGGCCGGGTCGCGGGGGCAGCAGTCTTAGGAGAGAACCCCAGACTTCCCTCTCCCCAGACACTTTCTCCAGCTCCTCCGGGGGGATACCGAGGCGTTCCCAGGCCAGCCGAGAGACATTGTCCCTCCAGCGTGTCCTGGGTCTTCCCCGAGGCCTCCTCCCGGTGGGACATGCCTGGAACACCTCCCTAGGTAGGCGTCCAGGAGGCATCCGAAACAGATGCCCGAGCCACCTCAGTTGACTTCTCTCGATGTGGAGGAGCAGCAGCTCTACTCCGAGCTCCTCCCGGGTGACAGAGCTCCTCACCCTATCTATAAGGGTGCGCCCTGCCACCCTTCGAAGGAAACTCATTTCGGCCGCTTGTATCCGAGATCTTGTCCTTTCGGTCATGACCCAAAGCTCATGACCATAGGTGAGAGTAGGAACGTAGATTGACCGGTAAATCGAGAGCTTCGCCTTTCGGCTCAGCTCCTTCTTTACCACAACGGACCGGTACATCGACCGCATTACTGCGGCCGCTGCACCAATCCGCCTGTCAATCTCACGTTCCATCCTTCCCTCACTCGTGAACAAAACCCCAAGATACTTGAACTCCTCCACCTGGGGTAAGGACTTTTCTCCAACCTGGAGATGGCAAACCACCTTTTTCCGGTGGAGCACCATGGCCTCGGACTTGGAGGTGCTGATTCTCATCCCAGCCGCGCCACACTCGGCAGCAAACCGCTCCAGTGCATGCTGAAGGTCCATGTTCGATGCAGCCAACAGAACAACATCGTCTGCGAATAACAGAGATGAAATCCTGTGGCCCCCGAACCGGACCCCCTCCAGCCCAAGGCTGCGCCTTGAAATTCTGTCCATATAAATTATGAACAGAATTGGTGACAAAGGGCAGCCCTGCCGGGGTCCAACATGCACTGGAAACAAGTCTGACTTATTGCCTGCAATGCGAACCAAACTCCTACTCTGTACATACAGGGATGAGACAGCCCTTAACAGAGCGCCTCTGACCCCATAGTCCCAGAGCACCCTCCACAGAATGCCACGAGGGACACGGTCGAATGCCTTCTCCAAGTCCACAAAACACATGTGGACTGGTTGGGCATACTCCCATGAACCCTCGAGCACCCTGGTGAGGGTATAGAGCTGGTCCAGTGTACCACGGCCCGGGCGAAAACCGCATTGTTCCTCCTGGATCCTAGGTTCAACCATCGGCCGGATCCTCCTCTCCAGTACCCTGGCATAGACTTTCCCAGGGAGGCTGAGGAGTGTGATCCCCCTATAGTTGGAGCACACCCTCCAGTCCCCCTTCTTAAAAATGGGAACCACCACCCCAGTTGCCCAGTCCAGAGGTACTGTCCCCAACCTCCATGCGATATTGTAGAGACGTGTCAGCCAAGACAGCCCTACAACATCCAGAGACCTAAGATACACAGGGTGAATCTCATCCACCCCGGCTGCTTTGCCACTGCAGAGCTTGCAAACTACCTCAGTGACCTCAGCTTGGGTGATGGGCGAGTCCACCCCTGCATCCCCAGTCTCTGCTTCCTCAATGAAAGACATGTCGGTGGGGTTAAGGAGATCCTCAAAGTATTCCTTCCACCGTCCGACAACATCCCCAGTCGAGGTCAACAGCTCCCCACTTCCACTGTAAACAGTGTTGATGTGGAGCTGCTTTCCCTTCCTGAGGCGCCGAACGGTTTGCCAGAATCTCTTTGGGGCCGACCGATAGTCTTCCTCCATGGTCTCCCCGAACTCTTCCCAGGCCCGAGTTTTTGCTTCCGCAACCGCCCGGGCTGCAGCACGCTTGGTCTGTCGGTACCCATCAGCTGCCTCGGGCGTCCTGCAAGTCAACCAAGCCCTGTAGGACTCCTTCTTCAGCTTGACGGCATCCCTTACTTCCGGTGTCCACCACCGGGTTCGTGGATTGCCGCCCTGACAAGCACCACAGACCTTACGGCCACAGCTCCTCACGGCCGCGTCAACAATGGAGTCGGAGAACATGGACCACTCGGTCTCAATGTCACCAGCCTCCCTCGGGATCTGGTCAAAGCTCTTCCGGAGGTGAGAGTTGAAAATCCCTCTGACTTGAGGTTCAGCCAGACATTCCCAGAGGACCCTCACAATACGCTTGGGCCTGCCAGGTCTGTCCAGCTTTCCCCCCTCCCAGCGGATCCAACTCACCACCAGGTGGTGATCAGTTGACAGCTCTGCCCCTCTCTTTACCCGAGTGTCCAAGACATACGGTCGGAGATCAGATGATACAACCACAAAGTCGATCATTGACCTCCGCCCTAGGGTGTCCTGGTGCCATGTGCACTGATGGACACCCTTATGCTCGAACATGGTGTTCGTTATGGACAAACTGTGATTAGCACAGAAGTCCAATAACAAAACACCACTCGGATTCAGATCAGGGAGGCCGTTCCTCCCAATCACGCCTCTCCAGGTATCACTGTCATTGCCCACGTGGGCATTGAAGTCCCCCAGTAGAACAACGGAGTCCTCAGTCTGAGCACCTTCCAGCACCCCTCCCAAGGACTCCAAGAAGGCCGGGTACTCTACACTGGTGTTTGGCCCGTAGGCACAAACCACAGTGAGAGACCTATCCCTGACCCGAAGGCGCAGGGAGGCGACCCTCTCGTTCACCGGGGAAAACTCCAACACATGGCGGCTAAGTTGGGGAGCTATAAGCAAGCCCACACCAGCCCGCCGCCTCTCCCTGTGAGCAACTCCAGAGTAGAAGAAAGTCCAGCCCTTCTCAAGAAGTTGAGTTCCAGAGCCCCAGTTGTGCGTGGAGGTGAGCCCAACTATCTCTAGTCGGTACCGTTCCACCTCCCGCACAAGCTCGGGCTCCTTCCCTCCCAGTGAGGTGACATTCCATGTCCCAAGAGCCAGTTTCTGTGCCTGACGATCGGGTTGACGTGGTCCCAACCTTCGACCACCACCCGTTCCACAATGCACCGGCCCCTTACGGCTCCCCCTGCAGGTGGTGGGCCTGCAGGAGGATGGTCCCACGTCGCTCCTTCGGGCTGAGCCCGGCCGGGTTCCGTGGGAAAAAACCCGGCCACCAGGCGCTCGCATACGAGCCCCAACCCCAGGCCTGGCTCCAGGGTGGGGCCCCGGCTGCGCCATACCGGGCGACGTCACGGTCCTTGATGTTACTTTACTCATAAGGGGTTTTTGAACCGCACTTAGTCTGACCTGTCACCTAAGACCTTTTTGCCTTGGGAGACCCTACCAGGGGCATTAGCCCCCGACAACATAGCTCTTAGGATCACTCAGGCACTCAAACCCCTCCACCACGATAAGGTGGCGGTTCATGGAGGAGCTGAAAATTGCAATCAAACAAATGTTGTATGTATGTATTCCACAAAAATGTAGGCCGAAGCATGTGTTTCCAATGAGCTTGTGTTGTTATTTTTACTCGTCAGCACACCATTTATCCGCTAGCTCATCCTATACTCTTCATAAATGTCAAAATATTCAAAATCTCTCTCCGCATATCAGTATATTAAACATCAAGTATTTCCACGCGCCATGCTGCACAGTTGTTTTTACGTTCACTGTGAACAGACAAACTGCATGTCACATCACGCAGCCCTAGTTAGGATATGTTGCAAGAACAGTATGTTAGTACGCCATTGCGAATGCCGCGTTCAGATTCACAGAAATATGTTTTCTCAAACACGCGCAGACAAGTCCCACAGCCAATGAAGAGTGATCAGCTCGGCGCAGATATGATCATATTTTCTAATTGTGAATAAACGCTTATATAAATCAGCAGACTTCAGAGTGCAAAAGGCTGGCGTAGGAACAGATTGTGTCTTTATGTGCGTCTGATAGGCTGTCATAATTCATCCAGCAGCCGCTAACACCTCCATAACTCCAACAGCATCAGACGCGGGCGTCGCGCAGACAAAGCTATCGTCTTAAGAGCTCACATCACTCACTTTAACAACTGGCTGATGCTTCACGCTCCCTGTGGTTATGATATGGTGCACGGGGAGGGGGTGAGGAATTCTTCTCATATAAACACTGTGACGGCGCGGCGCTTTTGGGAACGACCTGGCGTTGCAGAGGAATTAACTGGCTGTGTGTCGGTTTGTCATCTCCCAAATGCCATCACACTTAAGAGCGCAGAAGGGGGTTTGGGGGCCTGCCTGATATCTAGGAATATATATATATATATATATATATATATATATATATATATATATATATATATATAAAGGAGCCGGATAATCCTAGTGAAAAAGAGATAGAGGCGAGAACATTGGTTTCTAGATTTGGCAGATGATGAGTGTGATTTTAATGGCGTGGGGAATTAGACACGTTTAGATTGATAAAGCCATAAAAGCCTCTTAATATAGAACATCTGTTTTTGTGTCCGTATCTCCCCGCTGGACAACTACAATGTTCGTGTAATGTAATCGCCAGACAATGGTCGCTAAATTGCTCGATATGCTTTAAACATTAATCAGGGAAAGAGCCATTGAGGCTCTCATGTCGGGGCTCATTCATGAACAATACAAGCAGGACTAATTTCTGTGGGAAACATTCATAAAGGTTTTCTTCGATGAACTGAGAGTTTCTGTTTTATGCTAATTGTAAGTGTACACTGGGAAATGTGGGCGTGACTTTACTATGTAAAAATGCGAAAAAATCTGTTTGTTTTTCCATTAAAATAAGTTAACAGTAAGATTCCTTAAAATATGAGGTTAATAAGTGTAATTTCTATTTATTTTTATGTACAGTATATAATAAGGAGGTTAGGCCTTTAGTGCTTCAATTGGTTGATATATTTGATCAGCAACATTATTTAGTGTTGATGTAGTTATTTATGTATTTATGTATGTATTTATGTATTAATTGATTAATTCATACTGCAAATTTAAGATAATATTTGTATAGCCTGAAATGTTGCTACCAAAAAAAAAGAAAGGGGGGGGGGGGGGGGGGGGAGGGGGGGGGGGGGGGGGGGGATTTGGATGGGGGATGGGGTGTAAAGCTTTGGCACAAATGCACCTGCTTTTTATTCAGGTATGTACATATGCTATCAAAATAACTGATTATTTTAATGTAAAAGTATACAGAAAGTATATTTAAATTTGTCTTTTCTTTTCTCACAGGGATTTTCCATTATTATTATTATTATTATTATGAAAAAAACATTTAAATCACATTTTTCTTCTTTTTTGCAGGTCACTTAAATAGTTCTACAACATTTGAAATAAAGAAAGATATTAAAGAAGTAGAACTACTAAATTAGTTAATACAAAAATACTAAATAATTGTATTATATTAGTGTTAGTATGGAATAATAATAATAATAATAATAATAATAATAATAATAATAGTAATAATAATAATAATGGGGGCCTCACGGTGGCGCAGTGGGTAGCACAATCGCCTCACAGCAAGAAGGTCGCTGGTTCGAGCCTCGGCTGAGTCAGTTGGCATTTCT
This sequence comes from Danio jaintianensis, assembly GCA_903798115.1. Classification (NCBI taxonomy): domain Eukaryota; kingdom Metazoa; phylum Chordata; class Actinopteri; order Cypriniformes; family Danionidae; genus Danio; species Danio jaintianensis. Next base: position 2,233,902 of record CAIGQV010000785.1, on the reverse strand, counting down.
GTGTGGAGTTTGCATGTTCTCCCCGTGTTGGCGTGGGTTTCCTCCGGGTGCTCCGGTTTCTCCCACAAGTCCAAAGACTGCGGTATAGGTGAATTGGGTAAGCTAAATTGTCAGTAGTGTATGAGTGTAAATGGGTGTGTATGGATGTTTCCCAGTGATGGGTTGTGGCTGGAAGGGCATCCGCTGCGTAAAACATATGCTGGATAAGTTGGAGGTTCATTCCGCTGTGTCGACCTCAGATTAATAAAGGGACTAAGCCGAAAAGAAAATGAATGAATGAATAATAATGGAAAATCCCTGTGAGTAAAAAAATGTCAAATTTAAATATACACTCTGTATGCATTAAAATTTTACATTAAAGTAATCAGTTATGTTAATGGTATATGTACATACCTGAATATTATGTAATGATGCTGCATGCCATGCATGGTTTTTAGATTATTTTAGCTCAGCCTTTTATTAGAATTATATTTATGGTTATATTCTGCATTAAATCATTAATCAATGTCTGATCTCCTTGTTTTTTTTGTTTTTTTTAATGAATGTAATAAAAATGCAAATTAATTCAAATGACTCCATAATGCCAAATAATGGGAAATAATCAAGACAGTTAACTTCTGAGATTAATTACATTTCACGAAGCAGTCAGATTACATTCAACATTTCTGAAAGATAAACGACAATTAAACACAAGATGAAGAAGCTGAGCCTGCTGATACAGGTGGAGCCAAACCTCACTCAACTCCAGCAAAATGATTATGCTCTTTTCTGACTGAAAAAACCAAGAAGCTCCCAAAAAGATCCATAACTAAAAGATGAAGAAAACAGATAACGCATGCTATTGCAAGGTAAATATCACCAGTTTCACTGTATCCTCTTTAAAATGGTTGAAAAATTCACCTTCTTAAATGAGAAGGGTTCGTTTGACTTATATGACAATATCAGATTCAGGATAGAACTCAGTACTGTGAAACTCATAATATATACACATAAGCACACACTGCAATATGTTATTTATTCCCATCTAGAGGTGCATATTTATTTTTCGCCAATATCTTGTATTGCCTCATGCTCCCTAAACAAGTCTTTTTACAATTACACACGATGAATCCAGGAATTTTCATCTTGGAATATATCCGTGCCATCAGGGAAGAAAAAAAAAATCTGATAACTTGAAAACCACTGATAACTTGTTACTAGCAAGTTATTTAACTGTTTTTTTATTTGCATTGTAAAATAAAGGCTGCACGGTGGCGCAGTGGGTAGCACGTTCGCCTCACAGCAAGAAGGTCGCTGGTTCGAGCCTCGGCTGGGTCAGTTGGCATTTCTGTGTGGAGTTTGCATGTTCTCCCCGTGTTCGCGTGGGTTTTCTTCCGGGTGCTCCGGTTTCCCCCACAAGTCCAAAGACATGCAGTACAGGTGAATTGGGTAGGCTAAATTGTCCGTAATGTATGTGTGTGAATGAGTGTGTATGGATGTTTCCCAGTGATGGGTTGCAGCTGGAAAGGCCTCCGCTGCGTAAAACATATGCTGGATAAGTTGGCGGTTCATTCCGCTGTGGCGACCCCAGATTAATAAAGGGACTAAGCCGAAAAGAAAATGAATGAATGAATGAATGTAAAATAAAGAAACATCAAAAGGATGGAGGTGGTTTTGGACACTTGGACTTTTGCAAATATAGTGTCAATGTGAATAATAGCAGATGGAAATGCATTAGCTGAATGAACCCTGACATAGCGATCATTACACCCACGTGACCCACGGTCAATAGGTTACCGATACTACATTCAGCTGGGTTAACAACAGAAACACATTTTACATTTGCAATTGGTATTTTTTCTTGTTTTGTGAACTTTGGAAAGTTTTACTTCATGTTATGGAAATCCGGCTAATAATGTCATAAAATATCCAGGTAACCTAAGAAGATTTTATACTTTTGGTAGAAACACAATGGATGATACGTGAAAATACAACAAAGCATCCTGCAAGTCACTCATTATATTTTGCTGCAGGTTCAGTCATGAATGTCATAATGTGAAAACATAAGGGTAATTAAAATGGCCCAAGAAGATTTTAGGAACAAGAAAAGCATAATACAAAGATCCATTTTGGTGTTTTTAAGATGGAAAGAAACTGTAACAAGCTTAGGTTTGTTCTGATGCATTTATGTTATATTCAAATATTGATCTTTCTTACTGCAATGCAAAACAACTGTGTCATGCCAGCCACCAGTTTTAACATTAGATCAGCATAGTAAGATGCATTTTTATTATTGTTTCAACTTTGCAAAACTTGAAAAATTAAGAGAAGCATTCTCTGGAATGCTTGATTCTGGTTGGCCAATCATTACATTTCATGTTATTCTCAAATAAAAAAAACAGTAAACTAATAACACATGCCAATCCGGTTACTTCAAATCATCCGTTAATGGGGGAAAAGTAAAATAAATAAATACATAAATTATATATCTGTGAGTACACTGTTCTGGACTGCTTGCCACTGTCTTATAATAAAATAATACAGTATAATAAAATAATACAAGTAGGCTGCATCCAGCCATTTAAAACATTTTTCTTTCTGCAAGCTTCACATTTAATTAAAAAGCTAGTAAAATAATACAACTCAGATCAAGGTTTTGTATCTAATTGTTTCGTTTTGTGGCAAGTAGCTGTGCAATAAATGGGATAATTCATATCCAGCCGGTTGTTTTCACAGAATAAAGCCCTTCAGTCTTATACAACTGCCTGTATTATAAAACATATTAAATCACCACTTGAGTGCAGATAGGTCTCATGAAAAATGTAACATTTTAAAGAATAAAACTGAGAAAAATGACTAATTTTTTAGATATACATTATATAACAAACACACAGGGCTTCCCTTACTATAATATACCTAAAACACGGATTGCCGTAAAAACTCTATAGCTAAGTGTTAAGAGTTATATATTATATATCTTCTTGTGGTTGTTTTATATCGCAATCACCTCATAAAGGTTTAAACATGCAACATATTTTAAAATGTAGAGACTTACCAGAAGCGATGAACTACAGGAGTGCTTGAGCCTGAGGGTGAAACACTGTAAAATAAATGAAAATTTTATTAAATTTAGGTTCATGATGTGTCTCGCAGGACCACAGATCTAAACATACAACAACAGAACATATGTATAGATGATAGAACATATGAATCCATTAAAGTTCTAATTTAATGGAGTATAAAAAGATCATCAAGCAGGAAACATTACAGGCATCTCTTGGTGTGCTAACCAAAATTTATGTTGTTGTTCTTTTTTTATGCTCTCAAAACTACTAACTGAATTCATGAATGCATGAATGAATGAATGAATGAATGAATTAATGAATGAATAGCCATATCTGTTGCAATGTCCAGAGGTTTTTTAGACTATATGTTAGGCTTTCTAGACTTCTAGACAATCTGCATGGCAGGTTTAACAAACAAAGTGAAGGTATAGGAAGATACAACCTTCATTTAAAAATACCAATATGTGGGATTACTAAGAAAATAATCAATAATTATCAATATTCATGAATATTCAATTTACATAATAAAAATTGTAAAAAAATGACATATTCAGCAAAATAAACACAATTATGTCCCATTAGAATTTTGTTTGACACTCTATTTTAATACATAGTAAAATAGTATGCATTTCATGAAGATAACATGGTTTTCAATCATTTTGACCCCACAAGGTTTATCCCTATAAGGAAACCATGTTCTGTACTAAACCACTAACTGGAAACAACATGAAAATAAGCAAAGTTACTTGACATTTACCAAGTAAGACATTCTTAGAATAACTTTTTTTTAATGACATGCACTTACTGAATTATTTGAAGCAAATGTCTTGAGTGAACTAAAAATGTCAGGTTGCCATGACATTAAATCTACCTCATTTAGCCACTCAGACTAAATGACTCAAAGAAAATTTTATCAAATGTGACAAATAAAAAAGAAATCCCTCCTAGAAGACCTTAAAATGCCTCACGCTGACATCAAGACTTGGAAAAAACTTTTGATGATCTCTACACTGATGTCCATTATTACTCTGCTCAGAGGGTCAGTTCACCCAAAAATTGCTGGCAACTGACCTGAGTATCTTTCTTTCTCTACTATGGATGTCAATAACTGTTCCATCCAAAGATACAAATTAGACTTATGCACAAAACTGGAATATTGAACAAAACATTTGCGAATAAAGCACCATTTTCATCCAATGAGCCAAAGAGAAGAAAACTGACACTTTCTGATAAACTGGCACCAAATATCAAAAAGAAAAATGGATTTTGCTGCGGTAAGAGTAGCCACTGTTAGCCTTTTCTTCTAAGGGTGCTTTCACACCTGTAGATCATTTGCTTTGTCCCGAAACAGGGAATAAAATTGTTACAATGTTGCACTTTATTCTTGGTGCGGTTCGCTTTCACAGGGCAAAGTTTCTAAACGGACCAAAATAGCTAAAACAAGTCACGTGCGAGTAAACTCTTGTCACATTGAGAGTTCCACGGTAATGCTCAGCTGTCATTCGTCATTATTTTAATTTATGACAATGAGCAATAAGACATTATAACCGAAAAGCTGTGCTTTCATTTTGAATGGTGACACCCACAGACATCGTCACCAAATATAAATCAGAGGTAAGACTCTCTCATACATAGCCGTTGCGTAGAATTATGCATTATGGAGAGAAATAACAGATAAACCAAGACTGCAGTTTTCCTAACAGATGAACAGCTCTCGTTAATAGTTCAGCATGCTTTCACTTTTGTATTTGACATTCGATAGTTTGTTGGATCACTTTGCTTTCTCACTACAATCGATCCACTCCAGAGTTCATTTCAATCGAGCTGAGACCACCTCATTCAGGCAATCTCGGACCGATTGTTTTGGCACGGATCCAAGTGAAATTGCTAGAATCAGATATGCCAAACGAACCACACTAACGGGGGAAATGCGCCAGGTTCCGAAACAAATGTCTAGGTGTGAAAGCACCCTAATATAATAAATAATTTACGACCACTCAAAACAGTTCTGGAGGTACTAATACTGAACCACTTTGATGAAGGACTTTGGCTAAGGGATTTTAGAATGACCAAAACAACATTTCAGATGTTTTACAATATAGTCGGTCCACTGGTCCATCAATGCCGTCGGATCATGGTCATTTTTGTTACCATGTGATCTGTTAAAACAAAATTACATTAATTTTTGATGTGCATGCTGGAATTTATTCTGTAAATGTGCTTCCATTGTAGTTTATGCATTTTTTTTTTCTTATCAGATACAATGTTTATCCTACACCATTTTCAAAATGTATGCACATCTTTCCGTTTCAATCAAGCATTTTTTAATGCAATATTCCAATTCTTCATCATTCAAAATATATATTGTCATGAGAGGTGCATCATCGAATGGCCCACACTGGTAAAGAGTGCATTAGGAGACCAGTGGCTGAAAAGTAGATAAATCCAGCACAATACTAACACCTGTGTCTTTGCAGTGATTGGGACGGAGAGACAGCGTTTAAGGAGCGGCCAAAAGGCACACAAGAGATAGAACAGAGCCTGAGAGCTACCTCCAAGTGCTTGGCTTTTTGTTTATTTAAAAGAATACAAATAAATACGATTTATCTCTCCGACACTATCCAAACTTACTGTATATATATTTTAGTTTGGAACCACTTGAGAGTGAGTAAAGGTTGAATACATGAAATTTTTACTAGTAATATTTCCTTCAGATCTGCAATATAAATCGAATTTCTCCCCCATCTCCAACTCAACCTAATTACACCACTTAAACAGACCCATCAAAAAACACAAAACGCTAAATCAGGATCATCCCTCCCAAACACGCTCTATATCCATTTTGTTTTTCAAAAGCAGCAGGGAGAAAGCGAGCGACTTGTGTTTTCCCTCAAATTAAATAGCCTGCTGGATCAGCCCAGATCCAATTTAGGCCTGACAATAATGGGCTGGCTTGCTTAACTAGAAATCAAACACCATTGGCAAGTTCATCAAGAGCCGTATTGACTGAAACGACGTCATCGAAGGAAAAAGAAGGAAGCATAACAGGATTAACGACTGAACATCGGAACTCGGAGCAACTGCTTACTAAACACACGCTCCTTAATCCCGCCAGCCACACTTTCTCCATTTGTGTGCATCTATCGCTCTCTTTCTCTGCCTCTCATTCAGCGATAGACTTCCCACAACATCGCCGCTTCTCTTTTTTTTTCTTCTTTTTTTCTGTTTCCGCCGGTTTCCATGCATCCCTAAGCCTCTGCAGATGTTGCTTGCTCCGTGAATAGACCTTTTGCTCATGGCTGAGTTGGAATATGGCAGGGTTTGCTTAATCTACTTTGCCTTAATCCCTATGGCCTGGACCCAGTGTTTTGCCCAGTGTCTTAACCATTTTCTTTCGAAATGAGACATGCGCACACACATTGTGACATCAATAATAATAAATGACTTTCCTTCCGAGGCGGCGTTTGGGGACATTTGGAGCCGGTGAGTGGTGCGTTGGCATGTGTGGACAGGTTTTAGTATGGTAAATAGGTGGCGAATGCTGCATGAGCATGAGAAGAGAGTCTGTTTCTGCCTCGGGGGCTTTGAGATATGATGCGATTCGTTTTCCGCGGTCCTTCCGTGCGAATGGAATGGTAAGCCGACTGGATCTGCAGAGAAAATGCCAGTACCACCCGCACAGGGATTTGGGTGGCAACAAAAGATGCTGGGAGAAAGGAGACCTGAGATACGGAGGGTAGAAAAATGAAACGGTCATATACAGGATAAACTGACTGAGAATATGCTTAAATTGCACTGATCTATCTATCTGTCTATCTATCTATCTATCTATCTATCTATCTATCTATCTATCTATCT
>CAIGQV010000785.1:2201355-2214468 GCA_903798115.1 Danio jaintianensis | reverse complement strand
CACACACACACACACACACACACACACACACACACACACACACAATACAAAAAATAAAATAAATATCAAACTTAATTACAGGCATTTTCACTTGATTTTAACATAACTTAAGGCATGTTCAAGAGGGAACCTGAAAAATGACCCCTCTTGGGTGTGTAACGACACCAATGTCCCCTCTTAGATAGGTAGGCAAGTGTACACACACACACACACACACACGCATACACTCTAAACCACAGACTGATCAAAAGTAAATCTGCGGTAATTGATCTTCAATCTAATTACAGTCTGACAGCACATAATAATCTAAGGTGAGTGTAGCGAGAAGCTGAACGCTTACCAAAGTGAACTTTTGTACAGAATCTTAAATTAGTATATCAGATATACTGTACTTCATGTCGCTAGGCAACCGCACCGCACCAGGGGAGGAGTCATGCTGTCCTTACATGAATGCAGGGAAAATGTGCATTATAATTTTAAAGTATCATTTGGAGATCGATTTGAACTTTTGTCACAACTTTGATACAACAAATACATTAGAATTTTACATTAGAATTAGACATTATAATTAATAATAATAATAATAATAATAATAATAATAATGGTAAGGTTGTTAAACAGGCCAAATGAAAAACATCAAATATTAAATGTAATTAATTTAAAATAAGATTAATTGAATTAAAAAGCCCTGAAATCAGTCATCACCTATAAATATAAACAGGTATGTGGAAAAAATAAATAAATAAGAGACTGCTTTTATATATACTGTATACAGTTGCAATCATTATAAGCCCCCCTGTTTATTTTTTCTCCCCAATTTCTGTTTAACGGAGAGAAGATTTTTTCAACACATTTCTAAACATAATAGTTTTAATTACTCATTTTTAATAACTGATTTATTTTATCTTTGCCATGATGACAGTAAATAATATTTGACTAGATATTTTTCAAGACACTTCTATACAGCTTAAAGTGACATTTAAAGGCTTAACTAGGTTAATTAGGTTAACTAGGCAGGATAGGGTAATTAGGCAAGTTAATGAATAATGATGGTTTGTTCTGTAGATCGAAAAAATATATAGCTTAAAGGGGCTAATAATTTTGACCTTAAAATGTTATTTATAAACATATATTTCCTTTTTTTTTTCTTTTAGTAAATGTTAATAGATAAATTAGAACTGAATTAGAAAGCATAAGGAAATTAAAAATAAATCCATAAAAAGAAGTTAGCTAATGCCAAGACGACCCACGATGCCTCACGGCTGCCTGGATGACTGAATTATGAAGCTAATGTAAAGCTGGCTGTGTTACAGTGTGAAGATATGTCACACATTATTATATATAGATCAAAGCCTGAATGTAAATACATAAAAATATGAGACCATTTGACATTTCTCAGTTTCTCTGGATTTACAATTTATAGTTTATATGTAAGTTGTTTGACTCACTCACTGACTTTCCATCAGCTTATTCACTGTTTTTATCAGGGGATGCCAGCGCAGAATGAACCGTCAATTACTCTGGCATCTTTTTTTACCAGTGGATGCCCTTCCTGCCGCGACCCTGAATTTTGTTTATTTATTTGTTAAATGACCCCAATTTAGTTTATCCAATTCACCTATAATAAAGTGATTATTTTGCTTGCAAATAATTTGTGCAAGTTAATCCATTGGAAAAAAAAAAGTTTTGGTAATCTTCAATCAAAGTCTGATCATTTGCATCCGCATTTGGATTGACGGTCCTTTTTTTGATGATGTATTTTCGACCTTTTCAGCTTCAGCCACAGTATTCTTAACCATGCCCCTCATACAATTATGGAGCGTTCACACAAGGATGAAGCATCAAGCGCAAGTGATTTACATGTTAAGTCAATGCAAAGACATGAATAGACATCCTGTGATGTCGGTGAATGACGCGATTTGCGCGAATAAAGCGGCACGAATTGAGCGTTTTGTGCATTTGACGCGCTTAATACATGAATCGTGCGATTCGCTCGAGTTGAAAAATCTGAACTTAAGCGAACATTCGCACCGCATTAACCAATCAGGAGCTTGCTCATGTAGGGGCATGATTATGACGTAGCACCTGCAGTTGGTGCCCTGACAGCTCATCAAACTGTGCTCGGCTCAGTCGGAAGCACCGCTGAAAGCTTCCATCATCCAGGTAGGATGATGGAAGGATTTGATGAACTCACAGAGCTGGGTGCACCTCTGAACAGATCTAGTGGACTCAGACATGGCACCGAACGAATATACGCTGTTTTTCACCCAAGACATAAAGCACAGCTACTCTCTCAATAAAAACCATGTTAGCCATTTAGCAACAAAACTAGAGTCAACCGGGCAGACAGAAGCCCCGCCCATGATGCAAATCCACATCTATTGTGAAGCGAATTTGACACGCGAATTAACTGAATTTGACGCGCAATTGAAGCAAGTAAACTCAAAATGTTCACGCGTTCATGCGCAAGCCGCATCTGGTGTGAACAGCATTTCAGATTGTTACAAGGGAATGATTTCAGATTGTTACAAGGGAATGATTTGCAAAAAGAAAGCCCCACACCCTACTTAATATTCAGTTTCAGTAGGAAGTACATCAAAATACTGAAATAAAAATGTCAGCAACTTCTGGCTCACATGGACTATGAAAATGAAAATTATGTTTTCATTTACTCCCATTTACACTTGTTCAAAACCAATTTGAGGCTCACAACAAAACACTAAAAAGAAGATATTTTGAAATATGATAATTGCTGGTAATTACCCATTGATTTCCATTGTTGGGTAAGTTACTTTAAAAAAGTAATAGATTACCAATTACTGATTACTACTGGAAAATTGTAATCTGATTACATTACTAACTACTTCATGTAAAAACTAATCAGATTTACTTTGAAGTTACTTTTAAAACATATAAAATATACCTATAAAAATACAAAATAATCTGCAGCTCTTTCAGTAATTTAATATTCACTGAAAAACATTACAACGGGTTGATCACAGCAGCTTGACATATTCAAAAGTGTTTGCCAAAAACTTAAAATTCTCTCATAATTCACTTGTTCCAAACCTGTTTGTCTTTTTTTTAACACAAAAGAAGAAAACCTGTAACCACTGACATCCAAAGTATGAAAAAGCACTGCAGTGTTTGGGTGTTCTGGGTTCGTCTGAGGTAATTAGTCTACCTAAATGTGTATATTGCAACGTATGAAGCTGATCAGTCAGTTCTTGTCGCGTGACTCGCGGTTTTCAAATGTGTGCGCCTGGGAAATGCGAGAGCGTGCAATATGCGCTCCCAATATAAGCGCACCCGCAATATGAGCTCCTAATATGCGCGCAAAAGACACGATATGTGAATGGCCCCATAAGCAGATACGCTTCTCTTCACATTCAGAAGATAGCTTCACTCCCGACGATGCCCGAAAAATTTCAATTTAGCCTATTTAGGCTGAGTTGGGCCGCCGTGTTTTTGTGCGCCAGTGTCCTCCTTGGTGACGAGTATTGTCGTAGAATGCTTCCCATTCAAGTGCTTGAACAATTTGCTGGTCGAAAGTTCTTTAGACTGCATTTCACAGCAATATTTTTGTTTTTACGCTCAATGAAATCAAATTAATGTCTGTATTTCCACTTGAAGAAGCAACCACTCTCGACACCAACCAGCTTTCGTTCTCTAGCAATTTAAAAGCACATGCTTATTAACAGCAGAAAACGAGATTTAAAAGAAGCATTTTTTTTCTTCCAAAAAGTATATTTGTAACGCAAGTAATGCAATTAAATTGACTTTAGTAACTGTAATCAAATTACACAAATTTAAAATGTGATTCGTTACATTACTGAGTTCCTCAAAAATTTAATTAGAATACAGTAACACCCAACTCTGTTGATTTCCATAGTATTTGTTTCCTACTATGTAAGATGATTGCTAGCCACCAGCATTCTTCAAAATGTCTTTTATGTGTGTATGTGTGTTCAACAAAAAAAGAAACTCATAAATGTTTAAAGCCACATGAGGCAGAATAAATTATGAGGTAATTTTTGGGTGCATTATGCCTTTATTAGTTTGAAATTAAAAAAGGAAAATCACATTTTAACAATTATCTAAACAGTAACCAATCATACAACATGTTTGAAATAACTTGCACTACAATACCAGAAATGTGTTTTGTTAAGTCTCTAAATGTTGACTTTTACAAACAAAGACGTGCTGCAAGCGAGAAATAAACGGGCACTCCTGAGGCAGCACAAAACACACCCAGTGCCTCCAAAGAGTGCACCCAACACACTTAAGGACAGTTCTGACAAAAGAGAGCGGAAAGGTGGACATTTACTGACGAAGCGGAATTACATTGTCAAGAGGGACAAGCCGGAGAAAGAGTGTGTGAGAGAGGGAGAAAGAGCATGAGACAGACAGAGAGAAAGACTGCAAGAGACTCTAGATCTGACAGGTGGTGACGGACGACCCTTCTGGGGGTGTGTGTGAGTCTGCATGTGTGTGTGTGTATGTGTGTGTGTGTGTGTGTGTGTGGCAGATGGAGTGAAGGGACGGGATGTGTCTTTAGAAGAAGAGCTGCCAGCGCAGCAGGGAGCACGATTCAAGACATGTACATGAGGCTGTGTGAGGAGGAGAAAGATGGGCAGCGAGCGAGATCAATGGTCATTAAAACCCAATATGTCTGGACATTTTTTAGTCAAAAGAAAGTCTGCACTTAAAAATAAAATAACAGGATTTAGAGACTGCAAAAAGAACTAAGTACAGAATCAAGGTTACAACTAGAATCTATATAAATTATATGACACCGATTTTTATATTATAGCATTTATTGTTGTTAATGTTTTTTTTTGTATTGTTATAAACCTATTTATTATATAAAAAGTGTTATTTATAAAATATTAATAAATTTGATCTGTATTTGCGATGAAATTGCAAGGAAAGCTGATTTTGCTTTCTCTGAACTCTCTCTCTCTCTCTCTCTCTCTATACATATATATACATATATATACACTAGTCACAATAAGTTAGGAATATTGTTATTTACATGAATGCTTTTCCTATTTGCTCTGATTTTTTATGAAATAAGTAGAAGTTCCCTTTGATATTACTAATAATGTATGAGAAGAAACACCATTTTCATTAGTTTAATATTTATTACCCTAAAAGTTTAGACAATAACAAGGATAGTCTCAAATAACTAAAATTGACAATGCCAGTAGCGGGTGTTTCCACCAATATCCCCAATGACAGCGACATGCTCTTCACTAGCCTCATGATGTTGTTCTGAGGCAATACATTCCACTCTTCCACAAGTGCTACATGCATGGGTTGGGCTATGATCATCCAGTCTCTGCTTCAACTGGTCCCAGACATGCTCTATGGGGTTCAGGCCAGAGGACATTGATGGCCATACCATATGAGGCACTCCAGCTTCCTGAAGTTGAGCTGTGATAATTCTGCCACGATGTGGTGGAGCATTATCATCCATGAAAAGAAAGTTGGGGGTGTGCTGGCGGAATTGGGGGATGATGATGGGTTCGATCACCTCACCTTCTCCAGCAATGCTGATGACCATCATTTCTGTGAACAGGACGGTAGACCACTGCTGCATTGTCCAGATCACATGGTCTTGTGCCCCCCGCAAACGTTCACGGCAGTGTCTTGGTGTCAGTGGAGTCACCTGCAAAGGTCGTCGGGCATCAAGCCAAAGCAGTGGAGTCAGTTCTGAATGGTTTGTCTGGAAACCCCAGTACCCCTCACATCTCGTAAATGTGCCTGCGGCTGTGTGGCAGTTGCATAAAAATGTCTGAATTCATAGGTCCTTAGGTACTGGTCATCATTGCAGTCTGTCACTCGTGGGGCTCCACTCCTGGGTCTGTCATGAGCTCTGCCAGTAGTTCTGTGTCTTGATGCAAGTCTGCTGATGACACTTTGAGACACATACCAAGCTCACGAGCAACATCTGACTGCCTGCCACCGACCCGAAGGCGCGCCATAGCCAGGTGGCGCTGCTCATTCGTTAAGTGATGTTGTGTGTTATTATGGCTGTTTGAATGATGAACTTGGAATGACTTACTGACAATACCAGCTTTTTATACCCACAGAATGTTGAAATTGATGCCACATTGAAAAGGGTTGTCTTTTGGTATTAGCCCCTATATAAGGCACATCTGTACACAATGAGACCATTACATGGAAAACACAAAATGAGGTGTTGTCTATCACCCCAATACAATTGCCTCACCGTATGAAACACTGTATGTATGACATCCACTGAGTCTCTCACAATATCCCTAACTTATTGTGAGTAGTGTATATATATATATATGAAGATTTTTGGTCCTCCCATACTATTGGTTAGTTAAATGGATAGCCAATCACCAAACACATGTTATTGCTTTTGTTCACTGGAAGAAAAAAAGGGATAGTCACTACTTTTGAAGACTTGATTGTGTTTATGGGGTGAACTGTTACATTTCCATGCTCTTATTGTAAAGGGGACCTATTATGCAAAAATCACATTTATAGGGGGTTTAAACACAATTGTGTGGCAACAGTCAGTGAATATAACCAGCTTCTAACGGTAACAATTTATTCATTTTATTCTTTATAATCACACTTAATAAACACAGTCTGCAGAAACACACTGATTTACCATCTTCCTTTGTACATGTCATCAGAGGGAAAAAGTCCCGCCTATTAGTGATGATCTCTCTCTCATCAGCATAGGATATTAGTCATCTTTTTCAATCTGCCACTATGCTGACACATAGGCATTGGTAGGTCTGCCCTCTTTTGAAAAGAGGGCTGGGAGCATAATCTCATTTGAATATAAAGCGACAGTCACCAAAATGGTACAATTAGGATCAAAGACTAAAAGGGGCAGTTCTGAAGAGTTATAAAACATTATTTGTGGGGTATATTGAGCTGAAACTTCACATACACACTCTGGGGACATCTGAGGCTTATTTAACATCTTGTAAAAAAGAGCATAATAGGTTGCCTTTAAAATAAATAAATGAAAAAATTCCTTTTCCTTTCTCCTAAAAATAGCCTGTTGATTTCTTGGTTCTGTGAAACCCCTCCCTCAGCGATACACAACGGCCCAGTGTTTTTCTTTTTTCTAAGGTTTTTTTTTGGTGCTTTTTGCCATTATTTTGATAGGATTGTAATTAGACAGGAAGCAAAGTTGGAGAGAGAGAGAGAGAGAGATTGGATCAGAAAAAGAAAGGCCAAAAGTTGGGATTTGAACTCGAGTTGTGTGAAGCGCTGTTACGTTACTTGCTGGTGCATTGCCCACAAGACTATCAGCACTGACAAGCTGGCCTAGTGTTTTGATTCACTAACCATCTAGGGTAATGTTGTCCAGAAAATTTACAGTTTATGTAAATTTTAGGCTTTGTGATGTCATAAACCAAATAAGTAGTTAATTGCAGTTCCTATCAGCTGCATGTTGTAAACCTTAAAAATCCAATTCTGTAGCAGACAATATCTTCCTTTCCATTAAACATTGAGCATGATTATATTGTAGATATATTTATGCTTCACTAAAGTAAAAAAAAAAAAAAAAAAGATGGAAACAGAACTTTTTGCCAAATGTTTATACTCATCAAGGAACTAATTCTTTGTTCACCAGTTTTGTTTAGTTGGCACAGCACCAGGAATGTGTTTCAATCTTTGTCAGATGAAATGATTGTTCAATGATTGTCAGGTTTTCTTTTGATATTAAGTTTGAATCTCTTTGCTTTGATTAACTCATTAATTTTGTCTAATAATAATAATAATAATTATTTTTATTATAAGGTTATTAATAATAATAATAATAATAATAATAATAATAGGTTTAGACTGGTTTCTTGTGTACACTGTACTCATCATTTCACTTCATAAGACCTTAAGGCACAGGTGTCAAAGTCAGTTCCTGGAGGGCCGCAGCCCTGCTGTTCCAACCCTAACTAAACACACCTGATGCAACTAATTGAGTCCTTTAGGCTTGTTTGAAACCCACAGGTAAGTGTGTTGGAGCAGGATTGTAACTAAACTGTGCATGGCTGTGCCCCTCCAGGAACTGTCTGTATTTTTTGACTCTTAAAGTTCCTGTTCCTGATTGCATTTTATGAATCACTAAGAAGCACACTTTCTGCTATTCTTTAAATATTCTTATTTTTTCACCCCCCCAAAAAAGTCACATATTAGGAGGCCTGAAGATGAGCAAAAATAACAGCAAATTTTCATTTTGGGGTGAACTATTGCTTTAAAAACTCTTTCGACACAAAGACAAGAAGACTAAGTGAACAAACACATCACTAATCAGAGACTAATCTGATTTAGGAAATATCCTGTAATGTGTATTCTATTTGATACATCTTAAATATCACATTTTGAATAATCATTTAATTTAACTATAATGGTTTATATACCACAATGAGATTAACTATATGGATGTTTTTAATGGTGCTAATATTGTCAAAGTCACCTGCCTATCATGTTTGTGTAGTCCCTCATCTGTATCAATGTGTGTGCTTGTGTTCTTCTGTACATTAAGACTAAATTATTCAATCTTTTTTTTTTTTTTGTGCCTCATCGCATACAATATTTGTGCACAAAACCACAAATCAATTTAGTATACATGTCAGACCAGTATATGGTGCTGTAATTCTCCCACATATATACACAAAGGTAGAGAAGAAGAACTGTGTAATAATATTTGTTTTAGCTCTCTATTTTTTATTGGATGTCCAAAATTAATTGTTTACATGTTTATTTCCAACAAATTTCAGTAGTGATATCTGAGACAAAGCTGCCATAATAATAATGATAAAAATAAATACAATCATGGAGCATTTACTGTTACTGATCTATGAAAGGACAAGATGAACAGTACAATTTTCCTCTGGGAAGGCACTTCATGAAAAAATACTGTACAAATATCAGAATGTCATTAATTGACAAAATGGCTGCAGCGAGTGTGGCACGCTCTCCATATTTCCACATTAAATGTAGATCACTGGAGCATGACTTCAGAACAATAACACTAATAAAAGACGTTTATTTCAGCACACTGAGACAATGAATTTGCAGCTCTGTCGGTCCTAATACAAAATATACAGTATTCTATTTTCCCAACTAGGCTTCTCAGAAAAGAATGTAACAACAGTGACTTATTAGAAAATGGAGGGAGTATGAGGGAGGGTTATTATAAGATGTTAAAAGCAAAAAAAAAAAAAAAAAAAAAAGAGAGAAACAAATGAACAGAGATGAAGAGACAAAACAAGAGACACCAACTTCAACCAAGAGCCACCAGGAAATCCACCTGACAGTTTCCATGGAAACGTAGGTGAAGATGGGCCAGACGCCAGGCCCGTGGAGCGTCTCTTAATTGGAAGGCTTTTAGCCTTGGCTCTCTAACGCGCCAACACACATAATGTCTGCATCCCGCACATTCTCCTATAACCTCACACACATTCATATATGCTACTTTAAAGTCTAGATGAGCAATAATATCAAAATGAGGTTAAATGAACTGGACAGAGAGAGATGTATGGACATGAAGACAATTAGACATTCCAAAAGCACTTTACAGAAGTTTCTTTGATCAACATGAGAAAAGTCAAGACTTACAGTCCATACACACACACACACACACACACTTTGGTTGTGATTATGACTTCACATTGACTTAATTAATTTTATATTGTAGAAAATGTATACTGTAGTAAACCAACCCTGACCACTAAATAGCATATAAATGTGTAAAAAAAAGTGCCAAGAATTCCTATGTCATACAAATGTAGATTTACTACAAGCACACGTGTTTGAATGGAAATGTAATATAGGCAATATTGTGACTTTGGGGGGCGATTCTATCCACACCACCACCACCAGTGTGCAGCATCCACTTGGATGATGCGACGGCAGCCACAGTTGCTATGGAAGCCCTCAGGTTGACGTCAACAGAAGGATTGTCACTCCAAAAACGGAAGCAAATGGTCAGACTTTCATTGAAGATTACCAAAACAAACACCTTTTTTTAGATGATTAAGTTGCATTGATACATTTTTCACCTTAAGAAGAACAAGGAGAGCAAGCAAAAATAAACATTGTAAATTTTGATTTCATGCGGACTAAGTATTTAGTTGATTAAATTAGACTTCCCCATTTAGACAGACTTGCAAATTGTTGTGTCTGTGTTATAAGCAAAAAGAGAGAGAGAAAAAAAACACATAAAATAATAATAATAAAACAAACAAAAACAAAAAAAACAACAACTTCTATGCAGGTTTGGAACAACATAAATGTGAATAAACAATGGCATTTATATTGGTGTGTGTTTTTTTAATGAATTCATCTCTTTATTTCCCACAGACACCCCTGCATGTTCTGTATTTTTTACCACATATCTCTGTACCTACACAAATACACTGTTGCACTATAAGACATGTGAATTCTTTTCATCAGCTACCAAAAGATGTTGTCATTTATGTCCGCGTAGTTATTAATAGTCTTGAAAGTGTTCATTTGTTTAGCTTGTTTGCGACAGGGTGAGCGGGGCACATATTTCAGTGTCTGTTTTTCACAGCAGAAATAGCCACGCTTTGATCTGTGTGCCGAGCAACAAGTGAACAGCTCAGCTCAGCATTGCATTCATTTGTAACTACATCATTTGTATCAGAAAATAGTTTGTTTACTCTGCATCTCCACAGGTTTGTTTACAGTATGCAGTGATTCTGAAGGATTGTAACAAGGCTGAAACTAGGCTATTTTCAGTCTTTCTATTGTAGAAATGCTTCAATTAATGTTCTTTTTCAGCTTAGTTTTAGTAAAAGTTCAAACCTTCAGTCACAGTTTTTGTTAGTTGCTGTTTTCGTTTAAGTGCGTGAATACTACATAACAAAGCTAAACAGCTAAAAAGCTCAATACAAATTACATAAAATATTACACTGTGCTAGAAAAAGTTGTGACTGCATACATTAGATTGCAGATGTATGGTATTATTTTTGTGTATATGCTTTTTTTGTTTAGTTTCTAGTTCAAATATCTAAGTAAGAAATAATTTGATTTCAGAAATAAGTCAAAATTAAGTCATCACTTACTACTTGAAGGAGGGTTTGTGAAACCTCTATAATCATGACATGACATGTAATGAATACAACCCAGGCTCATTTGGAAAACATACCACTATATACATTTCTGGAGAGTGGCAAATACGTCCCAGGAGGTTCGTTTTTTGCAGTTTTATTTTTTTTGTGAATCCACCAGAGGCCGCTGTGTATGCTTTTTCAGATCTCAAATTTATTTTGCGAGTGCCACTCGTGCCGGCTGTTCTCGCATAAATCCACCAGAGGCCACTGTTAACTGACTGACTAACTGAATGACTGATTGACCAACCGACTGACCCACCCTCCTCCTTCCCTATACCCAACCAATAGTGTTTTCAAAAGCACCAGTTGACCCGCCCACCCACTTCCCTAAACCCAACCGTTTTAAAAAGCAATCCAGAAAAAGAAAAGCCCTCGCCTTATTTTTACCACGTTTTCAGATTTTGCCACATTCTCACCCTGTTATTTACTTGTTTATTTTACTTTTTGGCTTCTGTTTTTTGTCTTACCAGCTTTCTGGAACCGTTCTTCGCCAGACTTGAACTCCGTCGTCATGGTCAACTCCTCTCTGTGTCTCAAGTACGCCGACGTACATGGCGAGCCACTGGACAAACTGGTAACAGCAGGAAAGCCGTCCATACGGAGGTAAGCGGTCAGCTGGTAAGCGTGAAAAGGAACGTGTCATACCGCCCCGCAGAATTCGTTTTAAAAATGAATACGCACTTCTGGCTACTTAATTTGCGATCTCCAGAAATGTATATAGGGGTACATTTTCAGAATGAGCCTATGTTGAATGATTATGTATGATATTTTATGCATATACTTATGACAGTAGTCATTAATTGTCATTCGCTCAGTTATGTCATTTTAAATGCAAACCTGACATTGTTTGAGATGTCTTTGTCATGACAGTTTGACATTACCTAGACAACATAACTTGTCATAAATCTGTTATTGTCATGAGGTCATTATAAGTACATTTATAATGTACTTTTATAATATTTTATAACATATATTATTATAGTCATTAGTCATTAATATTTTTCTTGACCTAAAAAAAATCTAAGTAATAAAATAAATGTATCATTAAAAAGTAATTAAGTGTCATTAAATATTAATGATTAAAAAATATTTGACAGAATATTGACACTTAAACTGACATTTTTTTTTCAGTGGAACAATCTAAATTTGTCATTAACATGTCTCTGTTAAAGTGTTAATAATTTATTAATCTAATAATCTAACAAAATTATTGAATTACACTGTAAAAAAATGCTGGGTTTCACACAATCCCTTCATCTCGTCTCAACGAAAATCGATTAAGTTAACTTAATGGGTTTTACAATTTTGATTTGATTGAACATAAAACAATTAAGTTGTCCCTAAAAAAACTCAAGAAACACAAGAAGAGTGTAGGTGAATAATAAATCCTATAAACAAGTGTTACCGTTTTTTTTTTTTTTTTTAAGAAAATCAATCTGCCACTGAGGTAAGTAAAATCATTTTATTTTAGGTTTGAAATAAGATTATTTTACTAGGCATTTTTTCGCTGTGTTACATCATGATAGTGCTGATCGGCTATTGGCTGAAAAGATTTGTTCAAATACTGAGTTGTTCACACCAGCACAAATGCACACACATGCCTAAACCCAGCAGTTCGTCTGCACATCTCTCTGGACAGAAAAGGTAAACCGTAGACCTCTGAAACAGGCTCAGTAAAGAGAAACTGCACCGTGGGAGGTGTTGATTGCAACGTTGTGTGAACGTTTTCCACTCGGTGTGAGTCTATTACTGATATATTGATAGAATGTTACCATCCCAGCAGGAAATTTATAGGACAATGTTGTGAAAACGTTATCTGTGAAGAGTTTAGCATGTCATTGAGGAAGAAACGTGCAGGTCTCCGAACACTGAGAGTGACAAAATGTGAGAACGAGGGAAGGATGGTGGAAGGTGAAAGATAAGAAATGGGTAAGCCTAGTAACCAACAGTAAACAAAGCAAACATAATAGAGACAACTGAT